>JAEIFO010001457.1:0-19459 GCA_018903695.1 Zaprionus gabonicus | reverse complement strand
CTAGACAAAGGGTAGACACTGGCTAGGCACAGGCTAGGCACTGGTTAGACACTGGCTAGGCACACGCTATGCACATGCCAGTCTCAGGCAACGCACAGGCTAGACACAGGCTAGACACAGGCTAGACACAGGCTAGACACAGGCTAGACACAAGCTAGACACAGGCTAGACACAGGCTAGACACAGGCTAGACACAGGCTAGACACAGGCTAGACACAGGCTAGACACAGGCTAGACACAGGCTAGACACATGCTAGACACAGGCTAGACACAGGCTAGACACAGGCTAGATACAGGCTAGACACAGGCTAGACACAGGGTAGACACAGGCTAGAAACAGGCTAGAAACAGGCTAGACACAGGCTAGAAACAGGCTAGACACAGGCTAGACACAGGCTAGACACAGGCTAGACACAGGCTAGATACAGGCTAGACACAGGCTAGACACAGGCTAGGCACAGGCTAGGCACAAGCTAGGCACAGGTTAGTCACAGGCTAGACACAGGCTATACACTGGCTAGGCACAGGCTAGACACAGGCTATGCACAGGCTAGACAAAGGCTAGACACTGGCTAGACACAGGCTAGGCACTGGCTAGACACTGGCTAGGCACACGCTATGCACATGCCTGTCTCAGGCAAGGCACAGGCTAGACATAGGCTAGACACTGGCTAGGCACAGGCTATGCACATGCCAGTCTCAGGCTAGGCTAGACACAGGCTAGAAACTGGCTAGGCACAGGCTATGCACATGCCAGTCACAGGCAAGGCACAGGCTAGACACTGGCTAAGCACAGGCTAGACACAGGCTAGAAACTGGCTAGGCTCAGGCTAGACACAGGCTAGACACTGGCTGGGCACAGGCTAGACACTGGCTAGGCACAGGCTAGACACAGGCTAGACACAGGCTAGACACAGGCTAGACACAGGCTAGACACAGGCTAGACACAGGCTAGACACAGGCTAGACACAAGCTAGACACAGGCCAGACACAGGCTAGACACAGGCTAGACACTGGCTGGGCACAGGCAAGACACTTGCTAGGCACAGGCTAGACACAGGCTGACACAGGCTAGGCACAAGCTAGACACAGGCCAGACACAGGCTAGACACAGGCTAGACACTGGCTGGGCACAGGCTAGACACTTGCTAGGCACAGGCTAGACACAGGCTGACACAGGCTAGACACAGGCTAGACACAGGCTAGACACAAGCTAGACACAGGCAAGACACAGGCTAGACACAGACTAGGCACAGGCTAGGCACATGCTAGGCACAGGCTAGGCACAGGCTAGGCACAGGCTAGGCACAGGCTAGGCACAGGCTAGGCACAGGCTAGGCACTGGCTAGGCACTGGCCAGACACTGGCTAGGCACACGCTATGCACATGCCAGTCTCAGGCAAGGCACAGGCTAGACACAGGCTAGACACTGGCTAGGCACAGGCTATGCACCTGCCAGTCACAGGCAAGGCACAGGCTAGACACAGGCTAGGCACAGGCTAGGCACAGGCTAGGCACAGGCTAGGCACTGGCTAGACACTGGCTAGGCACACGCTATGCACATGCAAGTCTCAGGCAAGGCACAGGCTAGACAGCGGCTAGACACTGGCTAGGCACACGCTATGCACATGCCAGTCTCAGGCAAGGCACAGGCTAGACACAGGCTACACACTGGCTAGGCACAGACTATGCACATGCCAGTCTCAGGCAAGGCACAGGCTAGACACAGGCTAGACACTGGCTAGGCACAGGCTATGCACATGCCAGTCTCAGGCAAGGCTAGACACAGGCTAGATACTGGCTAGGCACAGGCTATGCACATGCCAGTCACAGGCAAGGCACAGGCTAGAAACTGGCTAGGTACAGGCTAGACACCGGCTAGACACTGGCTGGGCACAGGCTAGACACCGGCTAGACACAGGCTAGACACAGGCTAGACACAGGCTAGACACAGGCTAGACACAGGCTAGACACAGGCTAGACACAGGCTAGACACAGGCTAGACACAGGCTAGACACAGGCTAGACACAGGCTAGACACAGGCTAGACACAGGCTAGACACAGGCTAGACATAGGCTAGACACAGGCTAGACACAGGCTAGACATAGGCTAGACACAGGCTAGACACAGCCTAGACACAGGCTAGACACAGGCTAGAGACAGGCAAGGCACAGGCTAGACACAGGCTAGACACAGGGTAGACACAGGCTAGACAGAGGCTATACACTGGCTAGGCACAGGCTAGACACAAGCTATGCACAGGCTAGATAAAGGCTAGACACTAGCTAGGTACAGGCTAGGCACTGGCTAGACACGGGCTAGGCACACGCTATGCACATGCCTGTCTCAGGCAAGGCACAGGCTAGACACAGGCTAGACACTGGCTAGGCACAGGCTATGCACATGCCAGTCACAGGCAAGGCACAAGCTAGACACAGCCTAGACACAGGCTAGGCACAGGCTAGACACATGCTAGGCACTGACTAGACACTGGCTAGGCACACGCTACGCCCATGCAAGTCTCATTCAAGGCACAGGCTAGACACAGGCTAGACACTGGCTAGGCACAGGCTATGCACATGCCAGTCACAGGCAAGGCACAGGCTGGACACAGGCTAGGCACAGGCTAGGCACAGGCTAGGCACAGGCTAGGCACAGGCTAGGCACAGGCTAGGCACAGGCTAGGCACAGGCTAGGCACAGGCTAGGCACAGGCTAGGCACAGGCTAGGCACAGGCTAGGCACTAGCTAGGCACAGGCTAGGCACTGGCTAGGCACTAGCTAGGCACAGGCTAGGCACTGGCTAGGCACTGGCTAGACACTGGCTAGGCACACGCTATGCACATTCCAGTCACAGGCAAGGCACAGGCTAGACACAGGCTAGACACTGGCTAGGCACAGGCTAGACACTGTCTTGGCACAGACTAGATACTGGCTAAGCACAGGCTAGACACAGGCTAGAAACTGGCTAGGCACAGGCTAGACACAGGCTAGACACTGGCTGGGCACAAGCTAGACACTGGCCAGACATAGGCTAGGCCCAGGCTAGACACTAGCTAGGCACAGGCTAGACACAGGCTATGCACAGGCTAGACAAAGGCTAGACACTGGCTAGACACAGGCTAGGCACTGGCTAGACACTGGCTAGGCACACGCTATGCACATGCCTGTCTCAGGCAAGACACAGGCTAGACACAGGCTAGACACTGGCTAGGCACAGGCTATGCACATGCCAGTCTCAGGCTAGGCTAGACACAGGCTAGAAACTGGCTAGGCACAGACTATGCACATGCCAGTCACAGGCAAGGCACAGGCTAGACACTGGCTAAGCACAGGCTAGACACAGGCTAGAAACTGGCTAGGCTCAGGCTAGACACAGGCTAGACACTGGCTGGGCACAGGCTAGACACTGGCTAGGCACAGGCTAGACACAGGCTAGACACAGGCTAGACACAGGCTAGACACAGGCTAGACACAGGCTAGACACAGGCTAGACACAAGCTAGACACAGGCCAGACACAGGCTAGACACAGGCTAGACACTGGCTGGGCACAGGCTAGACACTTGCTAGGCACAGGCTAGACACAGGCTGACACAGGCTAGACACAGGCTAGACACAGGCTAGACACAAGCTAGATACAGGCTAGACACAGGCTAGACACAGACTAGGCACAGGCTAGGCACATGCTAGGCACAGGCTAGGCACAGGCTAGGCACAGGCTATGCACATGCCAGTCTCAGGCAAGGCACAGGCTAGACACAGGCTAGACACTGGCTAGGCACAGGCTATGCACATGCCAGTCTCAGGCAAGGCTAGACACAGGCTAGATACTGGCTAGGCACAGGCTATGCACATGCGAGTCACAGGCAAGGCACAGGCTAGAAACTGGCTAGGTACAGGCTAGACACCGGCTAGACACTGGCTGGGCACAGGCTAAACACAGGCTAGACACAGGCTAGACACAGGCTAGACACAGGCTAGACACAGGCTAGACACAAGCTAGACACAGGCTAGACACAGGCTAGACACAGGCTAGACACAGGCTAAACACAGGCTAGACACATGCTTGACACAGGCTAGACACAGGCTAGACACAGGCTAGACACAGGCTAGACACAGGCTAGACAGAGGCTATACACTGGCTAGGCACAGGCTAGACACAAGCTATGCACAGGCTAGATAAAGGCTAGACACTAGCTAGGTACAGGCTAGGCACTGGCTAGACACGGGCTAGGCACACGCTATGCACATGCCTGTCTCAGGCTAGACACTGGCTGGGCACAGGCTAGACACTGGCTAGGCACAGGCTATACACTGGCTAGGCACAGGCTAGACACAAGCTATGCACAGGCTAGACAAAGGCTAGACACTGACTAGACACAGGCTAGGCACTGGCTAGACACTGGCTAGGCACTGGCTAGACACTGGCTAGGCACTGGCTAGACACTGGCTAGGCACTGGCTAGACACTGGCTAGGCACTGGCTAGACACTGGCTAGGCACACGCTATGCACATGCCTGTCTCAGGCAAGGCACAGGCTAGACACAGGCTAGACACTGGCTAGGCACAGGCTATGCACATGCCAGTCTCAGGCTAGGCTAGACACAGGCTAGACACTTGCTAGGCACAGGCTATGCACATGCCAGTCACAGGCAAGGCACAGGCTAGACACTGGCTAAGCACAGGCTAGACACAGGCTAGAAACTGGCTAGGCTCAGGCTAGACACAGGCTAGACACTGGCTGGGCACAGGCTAGACACAGGCTAGGCACAGGCTAGACACAGGCTAGACACAAGCTAGACACAGGCCAGACACAGGCTAGACACTGGCTAGGCACAGGGTATGCACATGCCAGTCACAGGCAAGGCACAGGCTAGACACAGGCTAGACACAGGCTAGACACAGGCTAGGCACAGGCAAGGCACAGGCTAGACACAGGCTAGACACTGGCTAGGCACACGCTATGCACATGCCAGTCACAGGCTAGACACAGGCTAGACACAGGCTAGACACAGGCTAGACACAGGCTAGGCACAGGCAAGGCACAGGCTAGACACAGGCTAGACACTGGCTAGGCACACGCTATGCACATGCCAGTCACAGGCAAGGCACAGGCTAGACACAGGCTAGACACAGGCTAGACACAGGCTAGGCACAGGCAAGGCACAGGCTAGACACAGGCTAGACACTGGCTAGGCACACGCTATGCACATGCCAGTCACAGGCAAGGCACAGGCTAGACACAGGCTAGACACTGGCTAGGCACAGGCTAGACACTGTCTTGGCACAGACTAGATACTGGCTAAGCACAGGCTAGACACAGGCTAGAAACTGGCTAGGCAAAGGCTAGACACTGGCTAGACACAGGCTAGGCACTAGCTAGACACTGGCTAGGCACACGCTATGCACATGCCTGTCTCAGGCAAGGCACAGGCTAGACACAGGCTAGACACTGGCTAGGCACAGGCTATGCACATGCCAGTCTCAGGCTAGGCTAGACACAGGCTAGAAACTGGCTAGGCACAGGCTATGCACATGCCAGTCACAGGCAAGGCACAGGCTAGACACTGGCTAAGCACAGGCTAGACACAGGCTAGAAACTGGCTAGGCTCAGGCTAGACACAGGCTAGACACTGGCTGGGCACAGGCTAGACACTGGCTAGGCACAGGCTAGACACAGGCTAGACACAGGCTAGACACAGGCTAGACACAGGCTAGACACAGGCTAGACACAAGCTAGACACAGGCCAGACACAGGCTAGACACAGGCTAGACACTGGCTGGGCACAGGCTAGACACTTGCTAGGCACAGGCTAGACACAGGCTGACACAGGCTAGACACAGGCTAGACACAGGCTAGACACAAGCTAGATACAGGCTAGACACAGGCTAGACACAGACTAGGCACAGGCTAGGCACATGCTAGGCACAGGCTAGGCACAGGCTAGGCACAGGCTAGGCACAGGCTAGGCACAGGCTAGGCACAGGCTAGGCACTGGCTAGGCACTGGCCAGACACTGGCTAGGCACACGCTATGCACATGCAAGTCTCAGGCAAGGCACAGGCTAGACACAGGCTAGACACTGGCTAGGCACAGGCTATGCACCTGCCAGTCACAGGCAAGGCACAGGCTAGACACAGGGTAGACACAGGCTAGGCACAGGCTAGGCACAGGCTAGGCACTGGCTAGACACTGGCTAGGCACACGCTATGCACATGCAAGTCTCAGGCAAGACACAGGCTAGACAGCGGCTAGACACTGGCTAGGCACACGCTTTGCACATGCCAGTCTCAGGCAATGCAGAGGCTAGACACAGGCTAGACACTGGCTAGGCACAGGCTATGCACATGCCAGTCTCAGGCAAGGCACAGGCTAGACACAGGCTAGACACTGGCTAGGCACAGGCTATGCACATGCCAGTCTCAGGCAAGGCTAAACACAGGCTAGATACTGGCTAGGCACAGGCTATGCACATGCCAGTCACAGGCAAGGCACAGGCTAGAAACTGGCTAGGTACAGGCTAGACACCGGCTAGACACTGGCTGGGCACAGGCTAGACACAGGCTAGACACAGGCTAGACACAGGCTAGACACAGGCTAGACACAAGCTAGACACAGGCTAGACACAGGCTAGACACAGGCTAGACACAGGCTAGACACAGGCTAAACACAGGCTAGACACATGCTTGACACAGGCTAGACACAGGCTAGACACAGGCTAGACACAGGCTAGACAGAGGCTATACACTGGCTAGGCACAGGCTAGACACAAGCTATGCACAGGCTAGATAAAGGCTAGACACTAGCTAGGTACAGGCTAGGCACTGGCTAGACACGGGCTAGGCACACGCTATGCACATGCCTGTCTCAGGCTAGACACTGGCTGGGCACAGGCTAGACACTGGCTAGGCACAGGCTATACACTGGCTAGGCACAGGCTAGACACAAGCTATGCACAGGCTAGACAAAGGCTAGACACTGGCTAGACACAGGCTAGGCACTGGCTAGACACTGGCTAGGCACTGGCTAGACACTGGCTAGGCACAGGCTAGACACTGGCTAGGCACTGGCTAGACACTGGCTAGGCACACGCTATGCACATGCCTGTCTCAGGCAAGGCACAGGCTAGACACAGGCTAGACACTGGCTAGGCACAGGCTATGCACATGCCAGTCTCAGGCTAGGCTAGACACTGGCTAGGCACAGGCTATGCACATGCCAGTCACAGGCAAGGCACAGGCTAGACACTGGCTAAGCACAGGCTAGAAACTGGCTAGGCTCAGGCTAGACACAAGCTAGACACTGGCTGGGCACAGGCTAGACACTGGCTAGGCACACGCTATGCACATGCCAGTCACAGGCAAGGCACAGGCTAGACACAGGCTAGACACAGGCTAGACACAGGCTAGACACAGGCTAGGCACAGGCAAGGCACAGGCTAGACACAGGCTAGACACTGGCTAGGCACACGCTATGCACATGCCAGTCACAGGCAAGGCACAGGCTAGACACAGGCTAGACACAGGCTAGACACAGGCTAGGCACAGGCAAGGCACAGGCTAGACACAGGCTAGACACTGGCTAGGCACACGCTATGCACATGCCAGTCACAGGCAAGGCACAGGCTAGACACAGGCTAGACACTGGCTAGGCACAGGCTAGACACTGTCTTGGCACAGACTAGACACTGGCCAGACACTGGCTAGGCACACGCTATGCACATGCCAGTCTCAGGCAAGGCACAGGCTAGACACAGGCTAGACACAGGCTAGACACAGGCTAGACACAGGCTAGACACAAGCTAGACACAGGCCAGACACAGGCTAGACACAGGCTAGACACTGGCTGGGCACAGGCTAGACACTTGCTAGGCACAGGCTAGACACAGGCTGACACAGGCTAGACACAGGCTAGACACAGGCTAGACACAAGCTAGATACAGGCTAGACACAGGCTAGACACAGACTAGGCACAGGCTAGGCACATGCTAGGCACAGGCTAGGCACAGGCTAGGCACAGGCTAGGCACAGGCTAGGCACAGGCTAGGCACAGGCTAGGCACAGGCTAGGCACTGGCTAGGCACTGGCTAGACACTGGCTAGGCACACGCTATGCACATGCAAGTCTCAGGCAAGGCACAGGCTAGACACAGGCTAGACACTGGCTAGGCACAGGCTATGCACCTGCCAGTCACAGGCAAGGCACAGGCTAGACACAGGGTAGACACAGGCTAGGCACAGGCTAGGCACAGGCTAGGCACTGGCTAGACACTGGCTAGGCACACGCTATGCACATGCAAGTCTCAGGCAAGGCACAGGCTAGACAGCGGCTAGACACTGGCTAGGCACACGCTATGCACATGCCAGTCTCAGGCAATGCAGAGGCTAGACACAGGCTAGACACTGGCTAGGCACAGGCTATGCACATGCCAGTCTCAGGCAAGGCACAGGCTAGACACAGGCTAGACACTGGCTAGGCACAGGCTATGCACATGCCAGTCTCAGGCAAGGCTAAACACAGGCTAGATACTGGCTAGGCACAGGCTATGCACATGCCAGTCACAGGCAAGGCACAGGCTAGAAACTGGCTAGGTACAGGCTAGACACCGGCTAGACACTGGCTGGGCACAGGCTAGACACAGGCTAGACACAGGCTAGACACAGGCTAGACACAGGCTAGACACAAGCTAGACACAGGCTAGACACAGGCTAGACACAGGCTAGACACAGGCTAGACACAGGCTAAACACAGGCTAGACACATGCTTGACACAGGCTAGACACAGGCTAGACACAGGCTAGACACAGGCTAGACAGAGGCTATACACTGGCTAGGCACAGGCTAGACACAAGCTATGCACAGGCTAGATAAAGGCTAGACACTAGCTAGGTACAGGCTAGGCACTGGCTAGACACGGGCTAGGCACACGCTATGCACATGCCTGTCTCAGGCTAGACACTGGCTGGGCACAGGCTAGACACTGGCTAGGCACAGGCTATACACTGGCTAGGCACAGGCTAGACACAAGCTATGCACAGGCTAGACAAAGGCTAGACACTGGCTAGACACAGGCTAGGCACTGGCTAGACACTGGCTAGGCACTGGCTAGACACTGGCTAGGCACTGGCTAGACACTGGCTAGGCACTGGCTATACACTGGCTAGGCACAGGCTAGACACTGGCTAGGCACTGGCTAGACACTGGCTAGGCACACGCTATGCACATGCCTGTCTCAGGCAAGGCACAGGCTAGACACAGGCTAGACACTGGCTAGGCACAGGCTATGCACATGCCAGTCTCAGGCTAGGCTAGACACTGGCTAGGCACAGGCTATGCACATGCCAGTCACAGGCAAGGCACAGGCTAGACACTGGCTAAGCACAGGCTAGAAACTGGCTAGGCTCAGGCTAGACACAGGCTAGACACTGGCTGGGCACAGGCTAGACACTGGCTAGGCACACGCTATGCACATGCCAGTCACAGGCAAGGCACAGGCTAGACACAGGCTAGACACAGGCTAGACACAGGCTAGGCACAGGCAAGGCACAGGCTAGACACAGGCTAGACACTGGCTAGGCACACGCTATGCACATGCCAGTCACAGGCAAGGCACAGGCTAGACACAGGCTAGACACAGGCTAGACACAGGCTAGGCACAGGCAAGGCACAGGCTAGACACAGGCTAGACACTGGCTAGGCACACGCTATGCACATGCCAGTCACAGGCAAGGCACAGGCTAGACACAGGCTAGACACTGGCTAGGCACAGGCTAGACACTGTCTTGGCACAGACTAGATACTGGCTAAGCACAGGCTAGACACAGGCTAGAAACTGGCTAGGCACAGGCTAGACACAGGCTAGACACTGGCTGGGCACAGGCTAGACACTGGCTAGGCACAGGCTATACACTGGCTAGGCACAGGCTAGACACAGGCTATGCACAGGCTAGACAAAGGCTAGACACTGGCTAGACACAGGCTAGGCACTGGCTAGACACTGGCTAGGCACACGCTACAAATGCCTGTCTCAGGCAAGGCACAGGCTAGACACAGGCTAGACACTGGCTAGGCACAGGCTATGCACATGCCAGTCTCAGGCTAGGCTAGACACAGGCTAGAAACTGGCTAGGCACAGGCTATGCACATGCCAGTCACAGGCAAGGCACAGGCTAGACACTGGCTAAGCACAGGCTAGACACAGGCTAGAAACTGGCTAGGCTCAGGCTAGACACAGGCTAGACACTGGCTGGGCACAGGCTAGACACTGGCTAGGCACAGGCTAGACACAGGCTAGACACAGGCTAGACACAGGCTAGACACAGGCTAGACACAAGCTAGACACAGGCCAGACACAGGCTAGACACAGGCTAGACACTGGCTGGGCACAGGCTAGACACTTGCTAGGCACAGGCTAGACACAGGCTGACACAGGCTAGACACAGGCTAGACACAGGCTAGACACAAGCTAGACACAGGCTAGACACAGGCTAGACACAGACTAGGCACAGGCTAGTCACATGCTAGGCACAGGCTAGGCACAGGCTAGGCACAGGCTAGGCACAGGCTAGGCACAGGCTAGGCACTGGCTAGGCACTGGCCAGACACTGGCTAGGCACACGCTATGCACATGCCAGTCTCAGGCAAGGCACAGGCTAGACACAGGCTAGACACTGGCTAGGCACAGGCTATGCACCTGCCAGTCACAGGCAAGGCACAGGCTAGACACAGGCTAGACACAGGCTAGGCACAGGCTAGGCACAGGCTAGGCACTGGCTAGACACTGGCTAGGCACACGCTATGCACATGCAAGTCTCAGGCAAGGCACAGGCTAGACAGCGGCTAGACACTGGCTAGGCACACGCTATGCACATGCCAGTCTCAGGCAATGCACAGGCTAGACACAGGCTAGACACTGGCTAGGCACAGGCTATGCACATGCCAGTCTCAGGCAAGGCACAGGCTAGACACAGGCTAGACACTGGCTAGGCACAGGCTATGCACATGCCAGTCTCAGGCAAGGCTAGACACAGGCTAGATACTGGCTAGGCACAGGCTATGCACATGCCAGTCACAGGCAAGGCACAGGCTAGAAACTGGCTAGGTACAGGCTAGACACCGGCTAGACACTGGCTGGGCACAGGCTAGACACAGGCTAGACACAGGCTAGACACAGGCTAGACACAGGCTAGACACAGGCTAAACACAAGCTAGACACAGGCTAGACACAGGCTAGACACAGGCTAGACACAGGCTAGACACAGGCTAGACACAGGCTAGACACAGGCTAGACAGAGGCTATACACTGGCTAGGCACAGGCTAGACACAAGCTATGCACAGGCTAGATAAAGGCTAGACACTAGCTAGGTACAGGCTAGGCACTGGCTAGACACGGGCTAGGCACACGCTATGCACATGCCTGTCTCAGGCTAGACACTGGCTGGGCACAGGCTAGACACTGGCTAGGCACAGGCTATACACTGGCTAGGCACAGGCTAGACACAGGCTATGCACAGGCTAGACAAAGGCTAGACACTGGCTAGACACAGGCTAGGCACTGGCTAGACACTGGCTAGGCACTGGCTAGACACTGGCTAGGCACTGGCTAGACACTGGCTAGGCACTGGCTAGACACTGGCTAGGCACTGGCTAGACACTGGCTAGGCACTGGCTAGACACTGGCTAGGCACTGGCTAGACACTGGCTAGGCACTGGCTAGACACTGGCTAGGCACTGGCTAGACACTGGCTAGGCACACGCTATGCACATGCCTGTTTCAGGCAAGGCACAGGCTAGACACAGGCTAGACACAGGCTAGACACTGGCTAGGCACAGGCTATGCACAGGCTAGACACTGGCTAGGCACAGGCTATGCACATGCCAGTCTCAGGCTAGGCTAGACACAGGCTAGACACTGGCTAGGCACAGGCTATGCACATGCCAGTCACAGGCAAGGCACAGGCTAGACACTGGCTAAGCACAGGCTAGACACAGGCTAGAAACTGGCTAGGCTCAGGCTAGACACAGGCTAGACACAGGCTAGACACTGGCTGGGCACAGGCTAGACACTGGCTAGGCACAGGCTAGACACAGGCTAGACACAGGCTAGGCACAGGCTAGACACAGGCTAGACACAAGCTAGACACAGGCCAGACACAGGCTAGACACAGGCTAGACACTGGCTGGGCACAGGCTAGACACTTGCTAGGCAAAGGCTAGACACAGGCTGACACAGGCTAGACACAGGCTAGACACAGGCTAGACACAAGCTAGACACAGGCTAGACACAGGCTAGACACAGACTAGGCACAGGCTAGGCACAGGCTAGGCACAGGCTAGGCACAGGCTAGGCACAGGCTAGGCACAGGCTAGGCACAGGCTAGGCACAGGCTAGGCACAGGCTAGGCACTGGCTAGGCACATGCTAGGCACTGGCTAGGCACTGGCCAGACACTGGCTAGGCACAGGCTAGGCACTGGCTAGGCACTGGCCAGACACTGGCTAGGCACACGCTATGCACATGCCGGTCTCAGGCAAGGCACAGGCTAGTCACAGGCTAGACACTGGCTAGGCACAGGCTATGCACCTGCCAGTCACAGGCAAGGCACAGGCTAGACACAGGCTAGACACAGGCAAGGCACAGGCTAGGCACAGGCTAGGCACAGGCTAGGCACTGGCTAGACACTGGCTAGGCACACGCTATCCACATGCAAGTCTCAGGCAAGGCACAAGCTAGACACAGGCTAGACACTGGCTAGGCACAGGCTATGCACATGCCAGTCTCAGGCAAGGCACAGGCTAGACACAGGCTAGACACTGGCTAGGCACAGGCTATGCACATGCCAGTCTCAGGCAAGGCTAGATACTGGCTAGGCACAGGCTATACACATGCCAGTCACAGGCAAGGCACAGGCTAGAAACTGGCTAGGTACAGGCTAGACACCGGCTAGACACTGGCTGGGCACAGGCTAGACACAGGCTAGACACAGGCTAGACACAGGCTAGACACAAGCTAGACACAGGCTAGACACAGGCTAGACACAGGCTAGACACAGGCTAAACACAGGCTAGACACATGCTTGACACAGGCTAGACACAGGCTAGACACAGGCTAGACACAGGCTAGACACAGGCTAGACACTGGCTAAGCACAGGCTAGACACAGGCTAGAAACTGGCTAGGCTCAGGCTAGACACAGGCTAGACACTGGCTGGGCACAGGCTTGACACTGGCTAGGCACAGGCTAGACACAGGCTAGACACAGGCTAGACACAGGCTAGACACAGGCTAGACACAAGCTAGACACAGGCCAGACACAGGCTAGACACAGGCTAGACACTGGCTGGGCACAGGCTAGACACTTGCTAGGCACAGGCTAGACACAGGCTGACACAGGCTAGACACAGGCTAGACACAGGCTAGACACAAGCTAGACACAGGCTAGACACAGGCTAGACACAAGCTAGGCACAGGCTAGACACAGGCTAGACACAGACTAGGCACAGGCTAGGCACAGGCTAGGCACAGGCTAGACACTGACTGGGCACAGGCTAGACACTTGCTAGGCAAAGGCTAGACACAGGCTGACACAGGCTAGACACAGGCTAGACACAGGCTAGACACAAGCTAGACACAAGCTAGACACAGGCTAGACACAGGCTAGACACAGGCTAGACACAAGCTAGACACAGGCTAAACACAGGCTAGACACAGGCTAGACACAGGCTAGACACAGGCTAGACACAAGCTAGACACAGGCTAGACACAGGCTAGACACAGGCTAGACACAGGCTAGACACAGGCTAGACACAGGCTAGACACAGGCTAGACACAGGCTAGACACAGGCTAGACACAGGCTAGACACAGGCTAAACACAGGCTAGACACAGGCTAGACACAGGCTAGACACAAGCTAGACACTGGCTAGACACAGGCTAGGCACTGGCTAGACACTGGCTAGGCACTGGCTAGACACTGGCTAGGCACTGGCTAGACACTGGCTAGGCACTGGCTAGACACTGGCTAGGAACGGCTAGACACTGGCTAGGCACTGGCTAGACACTGGCTAGGCACTGGCTAGACACTGGCTAGGCACACGCTATGCACATGCCTGTTTCAGGCAAGGCACAGGCTAGACACAGGCTAGACACTGGCTAGGCACAGGCTATGCACATGCCAGTCTCAGGCTAGGCTAGACACAGGCTAGACACTGGCTAGGCACAGGCTATGCACATGCCAGTCACAGGCAAGGCACAGGCTAGACACTGGCTAAGCACAGGCTAGACACAAGCTAGACACAAGCTAGACACAGGCTAGACACAGACTAGGCACAGGCTAGGCACAGGCTAGGCACAGGCTAGGCACAGGCTAGGCACTGGCTAGGCACTGGCCAGACACTGGCTAGGCACACGCTATGCACATGCCAGTCTCAGGCAAGGCACAGGCTAGTCACAGGCTAGACACTGGCTAGGCAAAGGCTATGCACCTGCCAGTCACAGGCAAGGCACAGGCTAGACACAGGCTAGACACAGGCTAGACACAGGCTAGACACAGGCTAGACACAAGCTAGACACAAGCTAGACACAGGCTAGACACAGACTAGGCACAGGCTAGGCACAGGCTAGGCACAGGCTAGACACTGACTGGGCACAGGCTAGACACTTGCTAGGCAAAGGCTAGACACAGGCTGACACAGGCTAGACACAGGCTAGACACAGGCTAGACACAAGCTAGACACAAGCTAGACACAGGCTAGACACAGACTAGGCACAGGCTAGGCACAGGCTAGGCACAGGCTAGGCACCGGCTAGGCACTGGCTAGGCACTGGCCAGACACGGGCTAGGCACAGGCTAGGCACTGGCTAGGCACTGGCCAGACACTGGCTAGGCACACGCTATGCACATGCCAGTCTCAGGCAAGGCACAGGCTAGTCACAGGCTAGACACTGGCTAGGCACAGGCTATGCACCTGCCAGTCACAGGCAAGGCACAGGCTAGACACAGGCTAGACACAGGCTAGGCACAGGCTAGGCACAGGCTAGGCACAGGCTAGGCACAGGCTAGGCACTGGCTAGACACTGGCTAGGCACACGCTATCCACATGCAAGTCTCAGGCAAGGCACAGGCTAGACACAGGCTAGACACTGGCTAGGCACAGGCTATGCACATGCCAGTCTCAGGCAAGGCACAGGCTAGACACAGGCTAGACACTGGCTAGGCACAGGCTATGCACATGCCAGTCTCAGGCAAGGCTAGATACTGGCTAGGCACAGGCTATACACATGCCAGTCACAGGCAAGGCACAGGCTAGAAACTGGCTAGGTACAGGCTAGACACCGGCTAGACACTGGCTGGGCACAGGCTAGACACAGGCTAGACACAGGCTAGACACAGGCTAGACACAAGCTAGACACAGGCTAGACACAGGCTAGACACAGGCTAGACACAGGCTAAACACAGGCTAGACACATGCTTGACACAGGCTAGACACAGGCTAGACACAGGCTAGACACAGGCTAGACACAGGCTAGACACTGGCTAAGCACAGGCTAGACACAGGCTAGAAACTGGCTAGGCTCAGGCTAGACACAGGCTAGACACTGGCTGGGCACAGGCTAGACACTGGCTAGGCACAGGCTAGACACAGGCTAGACACAGGCTAGACACAGGCTAGACACAGGCTAGACACAAGCTAGACACAGGCCAGACACAGGCTAGACACAGGCTAGACACTGGCTGGGCACAGGCTAGACACTTGCTAGACACAGGCTAGACACAGGCTGACACAGGCTAGACACAGGCTAGACACAGGCTAGACACAAGCTAGACACAGGCTAGACACAGGCTAGACACAGACTAGGCACAGGCTAGTCACATGCTAGGCACAGGCTAGGCACAGGCTAGGCACAGGCTAGGCACAGGCTAGGCACAGGCTAGGCACAGGCTAGGCACTGGCTAGGCACTGGCCAGACACTGGCTAGGCACACGCTATGCACATGCCAGTCTCAGGCAAGGCACAGGCTAGACACAGGCTAGACACTGGCTAGGCACAGGCTATGCACCTGCCAGTCACAGGCAAGGCACAGGCTAGACACAGGCTAGACACAGGCTAGGCACAGGCTAGGCACAGGCTAGGCACAGGCTAGGCACAGGCTAGGCACTGGCTAGACACTGGCTAGGCACACGCTATGCACATGCAAGTCTCAGGCAAGGCAAGGGCTAGACAGCGGCTAGACACTGGCTAGGCACACGCTATGCACATGCCAGTCTCAGGCAATGCACAGGCTAGACACTGGCTAGGCACAGGCTATGCACATGCCAGTCTCAGGCAAGGCACAGGCTAGACACAGGCTAGAAACTGGCTAGGCACAGGCTATGCACATGCCAGTCTCAGGCAAGGCTAGACACAGGCTAGATACTGGCTAGGCACAGGCTATGCACATGCCAGTCACAGGCAAGGCACAGGCTAGAAACTGGCTAGGTACAGGCTAGACACCGGCTAGACACTGGCTGGCACAGGCTAGACACAGGCTAGACACAGGCTAGACACAGGCTAGACACAGGCTAGACACAGGCTAGACACAAGCTAGACACAGGCTAGACACAGGCTAGACACAGGCTAGACACAGGCTAGACACAGGCTAAACACAGGCTAGACACAGGCTAGACACAGGCTAGACACAGGCTAGACACAAGCTAGACACTGGCTAGACACAGGCTAGGCACTGGCTAGACACTGGCTAGGCACTGGCTAGACACTGGCTAGGCACTGGCTAGACACTGGCTAGGCACTGGCTAGACACTGGCTAGGAACGGCTAGACACTGGCTAGGCACTGGCTAGACACTGGCTAGGCACTGGCTAGACACTGGCTAGGCACACGCTATGCACATGCCTGTTTCAGGCAAGGCACAGGCTAGACACAGGCTAGACACTGGCTAGGCACAGGCTATGCACATGCCAGTCTCAGGCTAGGCTAGACACAGGCTAGACACTGGCTAGGCACAGGCTATGCACATGCCAGTCACAGGCAAGGCACAGGCTAGACACTGGCTAAGCACAGGCTAGACACAGGCTAGAAACTGGCTAGGCTCAGGCTAGACACAGGCTAGACACAGGCTAGACACTGGCTGGGCACAGGCTAGACACTGGCTAGGCACAGGCTAGACACAGGCTAGACACAGGCTAGGCACGGGCTAGACACAGGCTAGACACAAGCTAGACACAGGCCAGACACAGGCTAGACACAGGCTAGACACTGGCTGGGCACAGGCTAGACACTTGCTAGGCAAAGGCTAGACACAGGCTGACACAGGCTAGACATAGGCTAGACACAGGCTAGACACAAGCTAGACACAGGCTAGACACAGGCTAGACACAGACTAGGCACAGGCTAGACACAGGCTAGGCACAGGCTAGGCACAGGCTAGGCACAGGCTAGGCACTGGCTAGGCACTGGCCAGACACTGGCTAGGCACGGGCTAGGCACTGGCTAGGCACTGGCCAGACACTGGCTAGGCACACGCTATGCACATGCCAGTCTCAGGCAAGGCACAGGCTAGTCACAGGCTAGACACTGGCTAGGCACAGGCTATGCACCTGCCAGTCACAGGCAAGGCACAGGCTAGACACAGGCTAGACACAGGCTAGGCACAGGCTAGGCACAGGCTAGGCACAGGCTAGGCACTGGCTGGACACTGGCTAGGCACACGCTATCCACATGCAAGTCTCAGGCAAGGCACAGGCTAGACACAGGCTAGACACTGGCTAGGCACAGGCTATGCACATGCCAGTCTCAGGCAAGGCACAGGCTAGACACAGGCTAGACACTGGCTAGGCACAGGCTATGCACATGCCAGTCTCAGGCAAGGCTAGATACTGGCTAGGCACAGGCTATACACATGCCAGTCACAGGCAAGGCACAGGCTAGAAACTGGCTAGGTACAGGCTAGACACCGGCTAGACACTGGCTGGGCACAGGCTAGACACAGGCTAGACACAGGCTAGACACAGGCTAGACACAGGCTAGACACAGGCTAAACACAGGCTAAACACAGGCTAGACACAGGCTAGACACATGCTTGACACAGGCTAGACACAGGCTAGACACAGGCTAGACACAGGCTAGACACAGGCTAGACACAGGCTAGACACAGGCTAGACACAGGCTAGACACAGGCTAGACACAGGCTAGACACAGGCTAGACACAGGCTAGACACAGGCTAGACACAGGCTAGACACAGGCTAGACACAGGCTAGACACAGGCTAGACACAGGCTAGACACAGGCTAGACACAGGCTAGACACAGGCTAGACACAGGCTAGACACAGGCTAGACACAGGCTAGACACAGGCTAGACACAGGCTAGACACAGGCTAGACACAGGCTAGACACAGGCTAGACACAGGCTAGACACAGGCTAGACACAGGCTAGACACAGGCTAGACACAGGCTAGACACAGGCTAGACACAGGCTAGACACAGGCTAGACACAGGCTAGACACAGGCTAGACACAGGCTAGACACAGGCTAGACACAGGCTAGACACAGGCTAGACACAGGCTAGACACAGGCTAGACACAGGCTAGACAGAGGCTAGACAGAGGCTAGACAGAGGCTAGACACAGGCTAGACACAGGCTAGACACAGGCTAGACACAGGCTAGACACAGGCTAGACACAGGCTAGACACAGGCTAGGCACAGGCTAGGCACAGGCTAGGCACAGGCTAGACACCGGCTAGACACCGGCTAGACACCGGCTAGACACCGGCTAGACACCGGCTAGACACCGGCTAGACACCGGCTAGACACCGGCAAGACACCGGCTAGACACCGGCTAGACACCGGCTAGACACCGGCTAGACACCGGCTAGACTCCGGCTAGACACCGGCTAGACACCGGCAAGACACCGGCTAGACACCGGCTAGACACCGACTAGACACCGGCTAGACACAGACTAGACACAGGCTAGACAGAGGCTATACACTGGCTAGGCACAGGCTAGACACTGGCTAGGCACAGGCTATGCACATGCCAGTCACAGGCAAGGCACAGGCTAGACACAGGCTAGACACAGGCTAGGCACAGGCTAGGCACAGGCTAGGCACAGGCTAGGCACAGGCTAGGCACAGGCCAGGGACTGGCTAGGCACAGGCTAGGTACTGGCTAGGCACTGGCTAGACACGGGCTAGGCACACGCTATGCACATGCCTGTCTCAGGCAAGGCACAGGCTAGACACAGGCTAGACACAGGCTAGACACTGGCTAGGCACAGGCTATGCACAGGCTAGACACAGGCTAGACACTGGCTGGGCACAGGCTAGGCACAGGCTAGACACAGGCTAGGCACAGGCTAGGCACAGGCTAGACACCGGCTAGACACCGGTTAGACACCGGCTAGACACCGGCTAGACACCGGCTAGACACAGACTAGACACAGGCTAGATAGAGGCTAAACACTG
>JAEIFO010001455.1:0-73966 GCA_018903695.1 Zaprionus gabonicus | reverse complement strand
AGTGTCTAGCGTTTGTCTAGCCTGTGCATAGCCAGAGTCTTAGCCTGTGCCTAGCCAGTGTGTAGCCTCTGTCTAGCCTGTGTCTAGACTGTGTCTTGACGGTGTCTATCCAGTGTCTAGCCTGTGCCCAGCCAGTGTCTAGCCTGTGTCTTGCCTGTGCCTAGCCAGTTTCTAGCATGTGTCTAGCCTGTGCTTAGCCAGTGTCTAGTCTGTGCCAAGCCAGTCTTTAGCGTGTGCCTAGCCAGTGTGTAGCCTGTGTCTAGCCTGTGTCTAGCCTGTGCCTTGCCTGAGACTGGCATGTGCATAGCTTGTGCCTAGCCAGTGTCTACCCAGTGCCTAGCCTGTGCCTAGCCAGTGTCTAGCCTTTGCCTAGCCAGTGTCTAGCCTTTGCCTAGCCAGTGTCTAGCCTTTGTCTAGCCTGTGCCTAGCCTGTGTCTAGCCTTTGTCTAGCCTGTGCATAGCCAGAGTCTAGCCTGTGCCTAGCCAGAGTGTAGCCTCTGTCTAGACTGCGTCTAGACTGTGCCTTGACGGTGTCTAGCCGGTGTCTAGCCTGTGACTTGCCTGTGACTGGCATGTGCATAGCCTGTGCCTATCCAGTGTCTAGCCTGTGACTAGCCTGTGCCTTGCCTGAGACTGGCATGTGCATAGCGTGTGCCTTGCCAGTGTCTAGCCAGTGCCTAGCCTGTTATTAGCCAGTGTCTAGCCTTTGTCTAGCCTGTACATAGCCAGATTCTAGCCAGTGCCTAGCCAGTGTCTAGCCTTTGTCTAGCCTGTGCATAGCCAGAGTCTTGCCTGTGCCTAGCCAGTGTGTAGCCTCTGTCTAGACTGTGTCTAGACTGTGTCTTGACAGTGTCTAGCCGGTGTCTAGCCTGTGCCTTGCCTGTGACTGGCATGTGCATAGCCTGTGGCTATTCAGTGTCTAGCCTGTGACTAGCTTGTGCCTTGCCTGAGACTGGCATGTGCATAGCGTGTGCCTTGCCAGTGTCAAGCCAGTGCCTAGCCTGTGCCTAGCCAGTGTCAAGCCTGTGTCTAGCCTGTGTCTAGCATGTGTCTAGCCTGTGTCTAGCCTGTGTCTAGCCTGTGCCTTGCCTGAGACAGGCATGTGCATATCGTGTGCCTAGCCCGTGTCTAGCCAGTGCCTAGCCTGTGCCTAGCCAGTGTCTAGCCTTTGTCTAGCCTGTGCATAGCCTGTGTCTAGCCTGTGCCTAGCCAGTGTATAGCCTGTGCCTAGCCAGTGTCTAGCCTGTGCCCAGCCAGTGTCTAGCCTGTGTCTAGCCTGGGCCTAGCCAGTTTCTAGCCTGTGTCTAGCCTGTGCTTAGCCAGTGTCTAGTCTGTGCCAAGCCAGTGTCTAGCCAGTGTCAAGCCTGTGCCCAGCCAGTGTCTAGCCTGTGTCTAGCCTGTGACTGGCATGTGCATAGCCTGTGCCTAGCCAGTGTCTAGCCTGTGTCTAGCCTGTGCCTTGCCTGAGACTGCCATGTGCATAGCCTGTGCCTAGCTAGTGTCTAGCCTGTGTCTAGCCTGTGCCTTGCCTGAGACTGGCATGTGCATAGCCTCTGCCTAGCCAGTGTCTAGCCTGTGTCTAGCCTGTGCCATGCCTGAGACTGGCATGTGCATAGCGTGTGCCTAGCCAGTGTCTAGCCAGTGTGTAGCCTCTGTCTAGACTGTGTTTAGACTGTGTCTAGCCAGTGTCTAGCCAGTGTGTGGCCTCTGTCTAGACTGTGTTTAGACTGTGTCTAGCCTGTGTCTAGCCTGTGTCTAGCCTGTGTCTAGCCTGTGTCTAGCCTGTGTCTAGCCTGTGTCTAGCCTGTGTCTAGCCTGTGTCTAGCCTGTGCCTTGCCTGTGACTGGCACGTGCATAGCCTGTGCCTAGCCAGTGTCTAGCCTGTGTCTAGCCTGTGCCTTGCCTGAGACTGGTATGTGCATAGCGTGTGCCTAGCCAGTGTCTAGCCAGTGCCCAGCCTGTGCCTAGCCAGTGTCTAGCGTTTGTCTAGCCTGTGCATAGCCAGAGTCTAGCCTGTGCCTAGCCAGTGTGTAGCCTCTGTCTAGCCTGTGTCTAGACTGTGTCTTGACGGTGTCTATCCAGTGTCTAGCCTGTGCCCAGCCAGTGTCTAGCCTGTGTCTTGCCTGTGCCTAGCCAGTTTCTAGCATGTGTCTAGCCTGTGCTTAGCCAGTGTCTAGTCTGTGCCAAGCCAGTCTTTAGCGTGTGCCTAGCCAGTGTGTAGCCTGTGTCTAGCCTGTGTCTAGCCTGTGCCTTGCCTGAGACTGGCATGTGCATAGCTTGTGCCTAGCCAGTGTCTACCCAGTGCCTAGCCTGTGCCTAGCCAGTGTCTAGTTTTTGCCTAGCCAGTGTCTAGCCTTTGTCTAGCCTGTGCCTAGCCTGTGTCTAGCCTTTGTCTAGCCTGTGCATAGCCAGAGTCTAGCCTGTGCCTAGCCAGTGTGTAGCCTCTGTCTAGACTGCGTCTAGACTGTGTCTTGACGGTGTCTAGCCGGTGTCTAGCCTGTGACTTCCCTGTGACTGGCATGTGCATAGCCTGTGCCTATCCAGTGTCTAGCCTGTGACTAGCCTGTGCCTTGCCTGAGACTGGCATGTGCATAGCGTGTGCCTTGCCAGTGTCTAGCCAGTGCCTAGCCTGTTATTAGCCAGTGTCTAGCCTTTGTCTAGCCTGTACATAGCCAGATTCTAGCCAGTGCCTAGCCAGTGTCTAGCCTTTGTCTAGCCTGTGCATAGCCAGAGTCTTGCCTGTGCCTAGCCAGTGTGTAGCCTCTGTCTAGACTGTGTCTAGACTGTGTCTTGACAGTGTCTAGCCGGTGTCTAGCCTGTGCCTTGCCTGTGACTGGCATGTGCATAGCCTGTGGCTATTCAGTGTCTAGCCTGTGACTAGCTTGTGCCTTGCCTGAGACTGGCATGTGCATAGCGTGTGCCTTGCCAGTGTCTAGCCAGTGCCTAGCCTGTGCCTAGCCAGTGTCAAGCCTGTGTCTAGCCTGTGTCTAGCATGTGTCTAGCCTGTGTCTAGCCTGTGCCATGCCTGAGACTGGCATGTGCATAGCGTGTGCCTAGCCAGTGTCTAGCCAGTGTGTAGCCTCTGTCTAGACTGTGTTTAGACTGTGTCTAGCCAGTGTCTAGCCAGTGTGTAGCCTCTGTCTAGACTGTGTTTAGACTGTGTCTAGCCTGTGTCTAGCCTGTGTCTAGCCTGTGTCTAGCCTGTGTCTAGCCTGTGTCTAGCCTGTGTCTAGCCTGTGCCTTGCCTGTGACTGGCACGTGCATAGCCTGTGCCTAGCCTGTGTCTAGCCTGTGCCTTGCCTGAGACTGGTATGTGCATAGCGTGTGCCTAGCCAGTGTCTAGCCAGTGCCCAGCCTGTGCCTAGCCAGTGTCTAGCGTTTGTCTAGCCTGTGCATAGCCAGAGTCTAGCCTGTGCCTAGCCAGTGTGTAGCCTCTGTCTAGCCTGTGTCTAGACTGTGTCTTGACGGTGTCTATCCAGTGTCTAGCCTGTGCCCAGCCAGTGTCTAGCCTGTGTCTTGCCTGTGCCTAGCCAGTTTCTAGCATGTGTCTAGCCTGTGCTTAGCCAGTGTCTAGTCTGTGCCAAGCCAGTCTTTAGCGTGTGCCTAGCCAGTGTGTAGCCTGTGTCTAGCCTGTGTCTAGCCTGTGCCTTGCCTGAGACTGGCATGTGCATAGCTTGTGCCTAGCCAGTGTCTACCCAGTGCCTAGCCTGTGCCTAGCCAGTGTCTAGCCTTTGCCTAGCCAGTGTCTAGCCTTTGCCTAGCCAGTGTCTAGCCTTTGTCTAGCCTGTGCCTAGCCTGTGTCTAGCCTTTGTCTAGCCTGTGCATAGCCAGAGTCTAGCCTGTGCCTAGCCAGAGTGTAGCCTCTGTCTAGACTGCGTCTAGACTGTGCCTTGACGGTGTCTAGCCGGTGTCTAGCCTGTGACTTGCCTGTGACTGGCATGTGCATAGCCTGTGCCTATCCAGTGTCTAGCCTGTGACTAGCCTGTGCCTTGCCTGAGACTGGCATGTGCATAGCGTGTGCCTTGCCAGTGTCTAGCCAGTGCCTAGCCTGTTATTAGCCAGTGTCTAGCCTTTGTCTAGCCTGTACATAGCCAGATTCTAGCCAGTGCCTAGCCAGTGTCTAGCCTTTGTCTAGCCTGTGCATAGCCAGAGTCTTGCCTGTGCCTAGCCAGTGTGTAGCCTCTGTCTAGACTGTGTCTAGACTGTGTCTTGACAGTGTCTAGCCGGTGTCTAGCCTGTGCCTTGCCTGTGACTGGCATGTGCATAGCCTGTGGCTATTCAGTGTCTAGCCTGTGACTAGCTTGTGCCTTGCCTGAGACTGGCATGTGCATAGCGTGTGCCTTGCCAGTGTCAAGCCAGTGCCTAGCCTGTGCCTAGCCAGTGTCAAGCCTGTGTCTAGCCTGTGTCTAGCATGTGTCTAGCCTGTGTCTAGCCTGTGTCTAGCCTGTGCCTTGCCTGAGACAGGCATGTGCATATCGTGTGCCTAGCCCGTGTCTAGCCAGTGCCTAGCCTGTGCCTAGCCAGTGTCTAGCCTTTGTCTAGCCTGTGCATAGCCTGTGTCTAGCCTGTGCCTAGCCAGTGTATAGCCTGTGCCTAGCCAGTGTCTAGCCTGTGCCCAGCCAGTGTCTAGCCTGTGTCTAGCCTGGGCCTAGCCAGTTTCTAGCCTGTGTCTAGCCTGTGCTTAGCCAGTGTCTAGTCTGTGCCAAGCCAGTGTCTAGCCAGTGTCAAGCCTGTGCCCAGCCAGTGTCTAGCCTGTGTCTAGCCTGTGACTGGCATGTGCATAGCCTGTGCCTAGCCAGTGTCTAGCCTGTGTCTAGCCTGTGCCTTGCCTGAGACTGCCATGTGCATAGCCTGTGCCTAGCCAGTGTCTAGCCTGTGTCTAGCCTGTGCCTTGCCTGAGACTGGCATGTGCATAGCCTCTGCCTAGCCAGTGTCTAGCCTGTGTCTAGCCTGTGCCATGCCTGAGACTGGCATGTGCATAGCGTGTGCCTAGCCAGTGTCTAGCCAGTGTGTAGCCTCTGTCTAGACTGTGTTTAGACTGTGTCTAGCCAGTGTCTAGCCAGTGTGTGGCCTCTGTCTAGACTGTGTTTAGACTGTGTCTAGCCTGTGTCTAGCCTGTGTCTAGCCTGTGTCTAGCCTGTGTCTAGCCTGTGTCTAGCCTGTGTCTAGCCTGTGTCTAGCCTGTGCCTTGCCTGTGACTGGCACGTGCATAGCCTGTGCCTAGCCAGTGTCTAGCCTGTGTCTAGCCTGTGCCTTGCCTGAGACTGGTATGTGCATAGCGTGTGCCTAGCCAGTGTCTAGCCAGTGCCCAGCCTGTGCCTAGCCAGTGTCTAGCGTTTGTCTAGCCTGTGCATAGCCAGAGTCTAGCCTGTGCCTAGCCAGTGTGTAGCCTCTGTCTAGCCTGTGTCTAGACTGTGTCTTGACGGTGTCTATCCAGTGTCTAGCCTGTGCCCAGCCAGTGTCTAGCCTGTGTCTTGCCTGTGCCTAGCCAGTTTCTAGCCTGTGTCTAGCCTGTGCTTAGCCAGTGTCTAGTCTGTGCCAAGCCAGTCTTTAGCGTGTGCCTAGCCAGTGTGTAGCCTGTGTCTAGCCTGTGTCTAGCCTGTGCCTTGCCTGAGACTGGCATGTGCATAGCTTGTGCCTAGCCAGTGTCTACCCAGTGCCTAGCCTGTGCCTAGCCAGTGTCTAGTTTTTGCCTAGCCAGTGTCTAGCCTTTGTCTAGCCTGTGCCTAGCCTGTGTCTAGCCTTTGTCTAGCCTGTGCATAGCCAGAGTCTAGCCTGTGCCTAGCCAGTGTGTAGCCTCTGTCTAGACTGCGTCTAGACTGTGTCTTGACGGTGTCTAGCCGGTGTCTAGCCTGTGACTTGCCTGTGACTGGCATGTGCATAGCCTGTGCCTATCCAGTGTCTAGCCTGTGACTAGCCTGTGCCTTGCCTGAGACTGGCATGTGCATAGCGTGTGCCTTGCCAGTGTCTAGCCAGTGCCTAGCCTGTTATTAGCCAGTGTCTAGCCTTTGTCTAGCCTGTACATAGCCAGATTCTAGCCAGTGCCTAGCCAGTGTCTAGCCTTTGTCTAGCCTGTGCATAGCCAGAGTCTAGCCTGTGCCTAGCCAGTGTGTAGCCTCTGTCTAGACTGTGTCTAGACTGTGTCTTGACAGTGTCTAGCCGGTGTCTAGCCTGTGCCTTGCCTGTGACTGGCATGTGCATAGCCTGTGGCTATTCAGTGTCTAGCCTGTGACTAGCTTGTGCCTTGCCTGAGACTGGCATGTGCATAGCGTGTGCCTTGCCAGTGTCTAGCCAGTGCCTAGCCTGTGCCTAGCCAGTGTCAAGCCTGTGTCTAGCCTGTGTCTAGCATGTGTCTAGCCTGTGTCTAGCCTGTGTCTAGCCTGTGCCTTGCCTGAGACAGGCATGTGCATAGCGTGTGCCTAGCCCGTGTCTAGCCAGTGCCTAGCCTGTGCCTAGCCAGTGTCTAGCCTTTGTCTAGCCTGTGCATAGCCTGTGTCTAGCCTGTGCCTAGCCAGTGTATAGCCTGTGCCTAGCCAGTGTCTAGCCTGTGCCCAGCCAGTGTCTAGCCTGTGTCTAGCCTGGGCCTAGCCAGTTTCTAGCCTGTGTCTAGCCTGTGCTTAGCCAGTGTCTAGTCTGTGCCAAGCCAGTGTCTAGCCAGTGTCAAGCCTGTGCCCAGCCAGTGTCTAGCCTGTGACTGGCATGTGCATAGCCTGTGCCTAGCCAGTGTCTAGCCTGTGTCTAGCCTGTGCCTTGCCTGAGACTGCCATGTGCATAGCCTGTGCCTAGCTAGTGTCTAGCCTGTGTCTAGCCTGTGCCTTGCCTGAGACTGGCATGTGCATAGCGTGTGCCTAGCCAGTGTCTAGCCTGTGCCTAGCCAGTGTCAAGCCTGTGTCTAGCCTGTGTCTAGCATGTGTCTAGCCTGTGTCTAGCCTGTGTCTAGCCTGTGCCTTGCCTGAGACAGGCATGTGCATAGCGTGTGCCTAGCCCGTGTCTAGCCAGTGCCAAGCCTGTGCCTAGCCAGTGTCTAGCCTTTTTCTAGCCTGTGCATAGCCTGTGTCTAGCCTGTGCCTAGCCAGTGTATAGCCTGTGCCTAGCCAGTGTCTAGCCTGTGCCCAGCCAGTGTCTAGCCTGTGTCTAGCCTGGGCCTAGCCAGTTTCTAGCCTGTGTCTAGCCTGTGCTTAGCCAGTGTCTAGTCTGTGCCAAGCCAGTGTCTAGCCAGTGTCAAGCCTGTGCCCAGCCAGTGTCTACCCTGTGTCTAGCCTGTGACTGGCATGTGCATAGCCTGTGCCTAGCCAGTGTCTAGCCTGTGTCTAGCCTGTGCCTTGCCTGAGACTGCCATGTGCATAGCCTGTGCCTAGCCAGTGTCTAGCCTGTGTCTAGCCTGTGCCTTGCCTGAGACTGGCATGTGCATAGCGTGTGCCTGGCCAGTGTCTAGCCAGTGCCTAGCCTGTGCCTAGCCTGTGTCTAGCCAGTGTCTAGCCTGTGTCTAGCCTGTGTCTAGCCTGTGTCTAGCCTGTGTCTAGCCTGTGTCTAGCCTGTGCCTTGCCTGAGACAGACATGTGCATAGCATGTGCCTAGCCAGTGTCTAGCCAGTGCCCAGCCAGTGTCTAGCCAGTGCCTAGCCTGTGCCTTGCCAGTGTCTAGCCTGTGCATAGCCTGTGCCTTGCCTGAGACTGCCATGTGCATAGCCTGTGCCTAGCCAGTGTCTAGCCTGTGTCTAGCCTGTGCCTTGCCTGAGACTGGCATGTGCATGGCCTGTGCCTAGCCTGTGTCTAGCCTGTGTCTAGCCTGTGTCTAGCCTGTGTCTAGCCTGTGTCTAGCCTGTGTCTAGCCTGTGTCTAGCCTGTGTCTGGTCTAGCCTGTGTCTAGCCTGTGTCTAGCCTGTGTCTAGCCTGTGTCTAGCCTGTGTCTAGCCTGTGTCTAGCCTGTGTCTAGCCTGTGTCTAGCCTGTGTCTAGCCTGTGTCTAGCCTGTGTCTAGCCTGTGTCCAGCCTGTGTCTAGCCTGTGTCTAGCCTGTGTCTAGCCTGTGCCTAGCCTGTGTCTAGCCTGTGTCTAGCCTGTGTCTAGCCTGTGCCTTGCCTGTGACTGGCATGTGCATAGCCTGTGCCTTGCCAGTGTCTAGCCTGTGTCTAGCCTGTGCTTAGCCAGTGTCTAGTCTGTGTCTAGCCTGTGTCTAGCCTGTGTCTAGCCTGTGTCTAGCCTGTGCCTAGCCAGTGTCTAGCCTGTGCCCAGCCAGTGTCTAGCCTGTGTCTAGCCTGTGCCTAGCCAGTTTCTAGCCTGTGTCTTGCCTGTGCTTAGCCAGTGTCCAGTCTCTGCCAAGCCAGTGTCTAGTCTGTGCCAAGCCAGTGTCTAGCCTGTGCCTAGCCAGTGTCTAGCCAGTGCCTAGCCTGTGTCTCGCCTGTGTCTAGCCTGTGTCTTGCCTGTGACTGGCATGTGCATAGCCTGTGCCTTACCAGTGTCTAGCCTGTGTCTAGCCTGTGCCTTGCCTGTGACTGGCATGTGCATAGCCTGTGCCTAGCCAGTGTCTAGCCTGTGTCTAGCCTGTGCCTTGCCTGAGACTGGCATGTGCATAGCGTGTGCCTTGCCAGTGTCTAGTTTGTGCCTAGCCAGTGTCTAGTTAGTGCCTAGCCTTTGTCTAGCCTGTGCATAGCCAGAGTCTAGCCTGTGCCTAGCCAGTGTGTAGCCTCTGTCTAGCCTGTGTCTAGACTGTGTCTTGACGGTGTCTAGCCGGTGTCTAGCCTGTGCCTTGCCTGTGACTGGCATGTGCATAGCTTGTGCCTAGCCAATGTCTAGCCTGTGTCTAGCCTGTGCCTAGCCAGTGTCAAGCCTGTGCCCAGCCAGTGTCTAGCCTGTGTCTACCCTGTGTCTAGCCTGTGCTTAGCCAGTGTCTAGTCTGTGTCTAGCCTGTGTCTAGCCTGTGCATAGCCAGATTCTAGCCTGTGCCTAGCCCGTGTATAGCCTCTGTCTAGCCTTGTCAAGCCTGTGTCTAGCCTGTTTCTAGCATGTGTTTAGCCTGTGTTTAGCCTGTGTTTAGCCCGTGCCTTGCCTGAGACAGGCATGTGCATAGGGTGTGCCTAGCCAGAGTCTAGCCAGTGCCTAGCCTGTGCCTAGCCAGTGTCTAGCCTTTGTCTAGCCTGTGCATAGCCTGTGTCTAGCCTGTGCCTAGCCAGTGTATAGCCTGTGCCTAGGCAGTGTCTAGCCTGTGCCCAGCCAGTGTCTAGCATGTGTCTACCCTAAGCCTAGCCAGTTTCTAGCCTGTGTCTAGCCTGTGCTTAGCCAGTGTCTAGTTTGTGCCAAGCCAGTGTGTAGCCTGTGCCAAGCCAGTGTCTAGCCTGTGCCTAGCCAGTGTCTAGCCTGTGCCTTGCCTGTGACTGGTATGTGCATAGCCTGTGCCTACCCAGTGTCTAGCCTGTGTCTAGCCTGTGCCTTGCCTGGGTCTGGCATGTGCATAGCCTGTGCCTAGCCAGTGTCTAGCCTATGTCTAGCCTGTGCCTTGCCTGAGACTGGCATGTGCATAGCGTGCGCCTAGCCTGTGTCTAGCCTGTGTCAAGCCTGTGTCTAGCCTGTGTCTAGCCTGTGTCTAGCCTGTGTCTAGCCTGTGTCTAACCTGTGTCTAGCCTGTGTCTAACCTGTGCCTAGCCAGTGTCTAGCCTGTGCCCAGCCAGTGCCCAGCCAGTGTCAAGCCTGTGTCTAGCCTGTGTCTAGCCTGTGCCTAGCCAGTTTCTAGCCTGTGTCTAGCCTGTGCCTTGGCTGAGACTGGCATGTGCATAGCGTGAGCCTAGCCAGTGTCTAGCCTGGGTCTAGCCTGTGCCTTGCCTGAGACTGGCATATGCATAGCGTGTGCCTAGCCAGTGTCTAGCCAGTGCCTAGCCTGTGCCTAGCCTGTGCCTAGCCTGTGCCTAGCCTGTGTCTAGCCTGTGTCTAGCCTGTGTCTAGCCTGTGTCTAGCCTCTGTCTAGCCTGTGCCTAGCCTGTGTTTAGCCTGTGTCTAGCCTGTGCCTTGCCTGTGACTGGCATGTGCATAGCCTGTGCCTAGCCAGTGTCTAGCCTGTGTCTAGCCTGTGCCTAGCCTGTGTCTAGCCTGTGTCTAGCCTGTGCCTTGCCTGTGACTGGCATGTGCATAGCCTGTGCCTAGCCAGTGTCTAGCCTGTGTCTAGCCTGTGCCTTGCCTGAGACTGGTATGTGCATAGCATGTGCCTAGCCTGTGCCTAGCCAGTGTGTAGCCTCTGTCTAGCCTGTGTCTAGACTGTGTCTTGACGGTGTCTATACAGTGTCTAGCCTGTGCCCAGCCAGTTTCTAGCCTGTGTCTAGCCTGTGCTTAGCCAGTAACTAGTCTGTGCCAAGCCAGTATCTAGCCTGTGCCTAGCCAGTGTGTAGCCTGTGTCTAGCCTGTGTCTAGCCTGTGCCTTGCCTGAGACTGGCATGTGCATAGCTTGTGCCTAGCCAGTGTCTACCCTGTGCCTAGCCTGTGTCTAGCCTGTGTCTAGCCTGTGCCTTACCTGTGACTGGCATGTGCATAGCCTGTGCCTAGCCAGTGTCTAGCCTGTGTCTAGCCTGTGCTTAGCCAGTGTCTAGTCTGTGTCTAGCCTGTGTCTAGCCTGTGTCTTTCCTGTGCCTAGCCAGTGTCTAGCCTGTGCCCAGCCAGTGTCTAGCCTGTGTCTAGCCTGTGCCTAGCCAGTTTCTAGCCTGTGTCTTGCCTGTGCTTAGCCAGTGTCTAGTCTGTGCCAAGCCAGTGTCTAGTCTGTGCCAAGGCAGTGTCTAGCCTGTGCCTAGCCAGTGTCTAGCCAGTGCCTAGCCTGTGTCTCGCCTGTGTCTAGCCTGTGTCTTGCCTGTGACTGGCATGTGCATAGCCTGTGCCTTACCAGTGTCTAGCCTGTGTCTAGCCTGTGCCTTGCCTGTGACTGGCATGTGCATAGCCTGTGCCTAGCCAGTGTCTAGCCTGTGTCTAGCCTGTGCCTTGCCTGAGACTGGCATGTGCATAGCGTGTGCCTTGCCAGTGTCTAGTTTGTGCCTAGCCAGTGTCTAGTTAGTGCCTAGCCTTTGTCTAGCCTGTGCATAACCAGAGTCTAGCCTGTGCCTAGCCAGTGTGTAGCCTCTGTCTAGCCTGTGTCTAGACTGTGTCTTGACGGTGTCTACCCGGTGTCTAGCCTGTGCCTTGCCTGTGACTGGCATGTGCATAGCTTGTGCCTAGCCAATGTCTAGCCTGTGTCTACCCTGTGCCTTGCCTGAGACTGGCATGTGCATAGCGTGTGCCTTGCCAGTGTCTAGTTAGTGCCTAGCCAGTGTCTAGTTAGTGCCTAGCCAGTGTCTAGCCTCTGTCTAGCCTGTGTCTAGCCTGTGCTTTCCAGTGTCTAGTCTGTGTCTAGCCTGTGTCTAGCCTGTGTCTAGCCTGTGTCTAGCCTGTGTCTAGCCGGTGCATAGCCAGATTCTAGCCTGTGCCTAGCCCGTGTATAGCCTCTGTCTAGCCTTGTCAAGCCTGTGTCTAGCCTGTTTCTAGCATGTGTTTAGCCTGTGTCTAGCCTGTGTTTAGCCTGTGTTTAGCCCGTGCCTTGCCTGAGACAGGCATGTGCATAGCGTGTGCCTAGCCAGAGTCTAGCCAGTGCCTAGCCTGTGCCTAGCCAGTGTCTAGCCTTTGTCTAGCCTGTGCATAGCCTGTGTCTAGCCTGTGCCTAGCCAGTGCATAGCGTGTGCCTAGCCAGAGTCTAGCCAGTGCCTAGCCTGTGCCTAGCCAGTGTCTAGCCTTTGTCTAGCCTGTGCATAGCCTGTGTCTAGCCTGTGCCTAGCCAGTGTATAGCCTGTGCCTAGCCAGTGTCTAGCCTGTGCCCAGCCAGTGTCTAGCCTGTGTCTACCCTAAGCCTAGCCAGTTTCTAGCCTGTGTCTAGCCTGTGCTTAGCCAGTGTCTAGTTTGTGCCAAGCCAGTGTGTAGCCTGTGCCAAGCCAGTGTCTAGCCTGTGCCTAGCCAGTGTCTAGCCTGTGCCTTGCCTGTGACTGGCATGTGCATAGCCTGTGCCTACCCAGTGTCTAGCCTGTGTCTAGCCTGTGCCTTGCCTGAGTCTGGCATGTGCATAGCCTGTGCCTAGCCAGTGTCTAGCCTGCGTCTAGCCTGTGCCTTGCCTGAGACTGGCATGTGCATAGCGTGTGCCTAGCCTGTGTCTAGCCTGTGTCTAGCCTGTGTCTAGCCTGTGTCTAGCCTGTGTCTAGCCTGTGTCTAACCTGTGCCTAGCCAGTGTCTAGCCTGTGCCCAGCCAGTGCCCAGCCAGTGTCAAGCCTGTGTCTAGCCTGTGTCTAGCCTGTGCCTAGCCAGTTTCTAGCCTGTGTCTAGCCTGTGCCTTGCCTGAGACTGGCATGTGCATAGCGTGAGCCTAGCCAGTGTCTAGCCTGGGTCTAGCCTGTGCCTTGCCTGAGACTGGCATGTGCATAGCGTGTGCCTAGCCTGTGTCTAGCCTGTGTCTAGCCTGTGTCTAGCCTGTGTCTAGCCTGTGTCTAGCCTGTGTCTAGCCTGTGTCTAGCCTGTGTCTAGCCTGTGTCTAGCCTGTGTCTAGCCTGTGTCTACCCTGTGTCTAGCCTGTGTCTAGCCTGTGTCTAGCCTGTGTCTAGCCTGTGTCTAGCCTGTGTCTAGCCTGTGTCTAGCCTGTGTCTAGCCTGTGTCTAGCCTGTGTCCAGCCTGTGTCTAGCCTGTGTCTAGCCTGTGTCTAGCCTGTGCCTAGCCTGTGTCTAGCCTGTGTCTAGCCTGTGTCTAGCCTGTGCCTTGCCTGTGACTGGCATGTGCATAGCCTGTGCCTTGCCAGTGTCTAGCCTGTGTCTAGCCTGTGCTTAGCCAGTGTCTAGTCTGTGTCTAGCCTGTGTCTAGCCTGTGTCTAGCCTGTGTCTAGCCTGTGCCTAGCCAGTGTCTAGCCTGTGCCCAGCCAGTGTCTAGCCTGTGTCTAGCCTGTGTCTAGCCTGTGCTTAGCCAGTGTCTAGTCTGTGTCTAGCCTGTGTCTAGCCTGTGTCTAGCCTGTGTCTAGCCTGTGCCTAGCCAGTGTCTAGCCTGTGCCCAGCCAGTGTCTAGCCTTTGTCTAGCCTGTGCATAGCCTGTGTCTAGCCTGTGCCTAGCCAGTGCATAGCGTGTGCCTAGCCAGAGTCTAGCCAGTGCCTAGCCTGTGCCTAGCCAGTGTCTAGCCTTTGTCTAGCCTGTGCATAGCCTGTGTCTAGCCTGTGCCTAGCCAGTGTATAGCCTGTGCCTAGCCAGTGTCTAGCCTGTGCCCAGCCAGTGTCTAGCCTGTGTCTACCCTAAGCCTAGCCAGTTTCTAGCCTGTGTCTAGCCTGTGCTTAGCCAGTGTCTAGTTTGTGCCAAGCCAGTGTGTAGCCTGTGCCAAGCCAGTGTCTAGCCTGTGCCTAGCCAGTGTCTAGCCTGTGCCTTGCCTGTGACTGGCATGTGCATAGCCTGTGCCTACCCAGTGTCTAGCCTGTGTCTAGCCTGTGTCTAGCCTGTGCCTTGCCTGAGACTGGCATGTGCATAGCGTGTGCCTTGCCAGTGTCTAGTTTGTGCCTAGCCAGTGTCTAGTTAGTGCCTAGCCTTTGTCTAGCCTGTGCATAGCCAGAGTCTAGCCTGTGCCTAGACTGTGTCTTGACGGTGTCTAGCCGGTGTCTAGCCTGTGCCTTGCCTGTGACTGGCATGTGCATAGCTTGTGCCTAGCCAATGTCTAGCCTGTGTCTAGCCTGTGCCTAGCCAGTGTCAAGCCTGTGCCCAGCCAGTGTCTAGCCTGTGTCTACCCTGTGTCTAGCCTGTGCTTAGCCAGTGTCTAGTCTGTGTCTAGCCTGTGTCTAGCCTGTGTCTAGCCTGTGCATAGCCAGATTCTAGCCTGTGCCTAGCCCGTGTATAGCCTCTGTCTAGCCTTGTCAAGCCTGTGTCTAGCCTGTTTCTAGCATGTGTTTAGCCTGTGTTTAGCCTGTGTTTAGCCCGTGCCTTGCCTGAGACAGGCATGTGCATAGGGTGTGCCTAGCCAGAGTCTAGCCAGTGCCTAGCCTGTGCCTAGCCAGTGTCTAGCCTTTGTCTAGCCTGTGCATAGCCTGTGTCTAGCCTGTGCCTAGCCAGTGTATAGCCTGTGCCTAGGCAGTGTCTAGCCTGTGCCCAGCCAGTGTCTAGCATGTGACTACCCTAAGCCTAGCCAGTTTCTAGCCTGTGTCTAGCCTGTGCTTAGCCAGTGTCTAGTTTGTGCCAAGCCAGTGTGTAGCCTGTGCCAAGCCAGTGTCTAGCCTGTGCCTAGCCAGTGTCTAGCCTGTGCCTTGCCTGTGACTGGTATGTGCATAGCCTGTGCCTACCCAGTGTCTAGCCTGTGTCTAGCCTGTGCCTTGCCTGGGTCTGGCATGTGCATAGCCTGTGCCTAGCCAGTGTCTAGCCTATGTCTAGCCTGTGCCTTGCCTGAGACTGGCATGTGCATAGCGTGTGCCTAGCCTGTGTCTAGCCTGTGTCAAGCCTGTGTCTAGCCTGTGTCTAGCCTGTGTCTAGCCTGTGTCTAGCCTGTGTCTAACCTGTGTCTAGCCTGTGTCTAACCTGTGCCTAGCCAGTGTCTAGCCTGTGCCCAGCCAGTGCCCAGCCAGTGTCAAGCCTGTGTCTAGCCTGTGTCTAGCCTGTGCCTAGCCAGTTTCTAGCCTGTGTCTAGCCTGTGCCTTGGCTGAGACTGGCATGTGCATAGCGTGAGCCTAGCCAGTGTCTAGCCTGGGTCTAGCCTGTGCCTTGCCTGAGACTGGCATATGCATAGCGTGTGCCTAGCCAGTGTCTAGCCAGTGCCTAGCCTGTGCCTAGCCTGTGCCTAGCCTGTGCCTAGCCTGTGTCTAGCCTGTGTCTAGCCTGTGTCTAGCCTGTGTCTAGCCTGTGTCTAGCCTGTGCCTAGCCTGTGTTTAGCCTGTGTCTAGCCTGTGCCTTGCCTGTGACTGGCATGTGCATAGCCTGTGCCTAGCCAGTGTCTAGCCTGTGTCTAGCCTGTGCCTAGCCTGTGTCTAGCCTGTGTCTAGCCTGTGCCTTGCCTGTGACTGGCATGTGCATAGCCTGTGCCTAGCCAGTGTCTAGCCTGTGTCTAGCCTGTGCCTTGCCTGAGACTGGTATGTGCATAGCGTGTGCCTAGCCTGTGCCTAGCCAGTGTGTAGCCTCTGTCTAGCCTGTGTCTAGACTGTGTCTTGACGGTGTCTATACAGTGTCTAGCCTGTGCCCAGCCAGTTTCTAGCCTGTGTCTAGCCTGTGCTTAGCCAGTAACTAGTCTGTGCCAAGCCAGTATCTAGCCTGTGCCTAGCCAGTGTGTAGCCTGTGTCTAGCCTGTGTCTAGCCTGTGCCTTGCCTGAGACTGGCATGTGCATAGCTTGTGCCTAGCCAGTGTCTACCCTGTGCCTAGCCTGTGTCTAGCCTGTGTCTAGCCTGTGCCTTACCTGTGACTGGCATGTGCATAGCCTGTGCCTAGCCAGTGTCTAGCCTGTGTCTAGCCTGTGCTTAGCCAGTGTCTAGTCTGTGTCTAGCCTGTGTCTAGCCTGTGTCTTTCCTGTGCCTAGCCAGTGTCTAGCCTGTGCCCAGCCAGTGTCTAGCCTGTGTCTAGCCTGTGCCTAGCCAGTTTCTAGCCTGTGTCTTGCCTGTGCTTAGCCAGTGTCTAGTCTGTGCCAAGCCAGTGTCTAGTCTGTGCCAAGGCAGTGTCTAGCCTGTGCCTAGCCAGTGTCTAGCCAGTGCCTAGCCTGTGTCTCGCCTGTGTCTAGCCTGTGTCTTGCCTGTGACTGGCATGTGCATAGCCTGTGCCTTACCAGTGTCTAGCCTGTGTCTAGCCTGTGCCTTGCCTGTGACTGGCATGTGCATAGCCTGTGCCTAGCCAGTGTCTAACCTGTGTCTAGCCTGTGCCTTGCCTGAGACTGGCATGTGCATAGCGTGTGCCTTGCCAGTGTCTAGTTTGTGCCTAGCCAGTGTCTAGTTAGTGCCTAGCCTTTGTCTAGCCTGTGCATAACCGGAGTCTAGCCTGTGCCTAGCCAGTGTGTAGCCTCTGTCTAGCCTGTGTCTAGACTGTGTCTTGACGGTGTCTACCCGGTGTCTAGCCTGTGCCTTGCCTGTGACTGGCATGTGCATAGCTTGTGCCTAGCCAATGTCTAGCCTGTGTCTAGCCTGTGCCTAGCCAGTGTCAAGCCTGTGCCCAGCCAGTGTCTAGCCTGTGTCTACCCTGTGCCTTGCCTGAGACTGGCATGTGCATAGCGTGTGCCTTGCCAGTGTCTAGTTAGTGCCTAGCCAGTGTATAGTTAGTGCCTAGCCAGTGTCTAGCCTCTGTCTAGCCTGTGTCTAGCCTGTGCTTTCCAGTGTCTAGTCTGTGTCTAGCCTGTGTCTAGCCTGTGTCTAGCCTGTGTCTAGCCTGTGTCTAGCCTGTGCATAGCCAGATTCTAGCCTGTGCCTAGCCCGTGTATAGCCTCTGTCTAGCCTTGTCAAGCCTGTGTCTAGCCTGTTTCTAGCATGTGTTTAGCCTGTGTCTAGCCTGTGTTTAGCCTGTGTTTAGCCCGTGCCTTGCCTGAGACAGGCATGTGCATAGCGTGTGCCTAGCCAGAGTCTAGCCAGTGCCTAGCCTGTGCCTAGCCAGTGTCTAGCCTTTGTCTAGCCTGTGCATAGCCTGTGTCTAGCCTGTGCCTAGCCAGTGTATAGCCTGTGCCTAGCCAGTGTCTAGCCTGTGCCCAGCCAGTGTCTAGCCTGTGTCTACCCTAAGCCTAGCCAGTTTCTAGCCTGTGTCTAGCCTGTGCTTAGCCAGTGTCTAGTTTGTGCCAAGCCAGTGTGTAGCCTGTGCCAAGCCAGTGTCTAGCCTGTGCCTAGTCAGTGTCTAGCCTGTGCCTTGCCTGTGACTGGCATGTGCATAGCCTGTGCCTACCCAGTGTCTAGCCTGTGTCTAGCCTGTGCCTTGCCTGAGTCTGGCATGTGCATAGCCTGTGCCTAGCCAGTGTCTAGCCTGCGTCTAGCCTGTGCCTTGCCTGAGACTGGCATGTGCATAGCGTGTGCCTAGCCTGTGTCTAGCCTGTGTCAAGCCTGTGTCTAGCCTGTGTCTAGCCTGTGTCTAGCCTGTGTCTAGCCTGTGTCTAACCTGTGCCTAGCCAGTGTCTAGCCTGTGCCCAGCCAGTGCCCAGCCAGTGTCAAGCCTGTGTCTAGCCTGTGTCTAGCCTGTGCCTAGCCAGTTTCTAGCCTGTGTCTAGCCTGTGCCTTGCCTGAGACTGGCATGTGCATAGCGTGAGCCTAGCCAGTGTCTAGCCTGGGTCTAGCCTGTGCCTTGCCTGAGACTGGCATGTGCATAGCGTGTGCCTAGCCAGTGTCTAGCCAGTGCCTAGCCTGTGCCTAGCCTGTGCCTAGCCTGTGCCTAGCCTGTGCCTAGCCTGTGCCTAGCCTGTGCCTAGCCTGTGCCTAGCCTGTGTCTAGCCTGTGTCTAGCCTGTGTCTAGCCTGTGCCTAGCCTGTGCCTAGCCTGTGCCTAGCCTGTGCCTAGCCTGTGTCTAGCCTGTGTCTCGCCTGTGTCTAGCCTGTGTCTTGCCTGTGACTGGCATGTGCATAGCCTGTGCCTTACCAGTGTCTAGCCTGTGTCTAGCCTGTGCCTTGCCTGTGACTGGCATGTGCATAGCCTGTGCCTAGCCAGTGTCTAACCTGTGTCTAGCCTGTGCCTTGCCTGAGACTGGCATGTGCATAGCGTGTGCCTTGCCAGTGTCTAGTTTGTGCCTAGCCAGTGTCTAGTTAGTGCCTAGCCTTTGTCTAGCCTGTGCATAACCGGAGTCTAGCCTGTGCCTAGCCAGTGTGTAGCCTCTGTCTAGCCTGTGTCTAGACTGTGTCTTGACGGTGTCTACCCGGTGTCTAGCCTGTGCCTTGCCTGTGACTGGCATGTGCATAGCTTGTGCCTAGCCAATGTCTAGCCTGTGTCTAGCCTGTGCCTAGCCAGTGTCAAGCCTGTGCCCAGCCAGTGTCTAGCCTGTGTCTACCCTGTGCCTTGCCTGAGACTGGCATGTGCATAGCGTGTGCCTTGCCAGTGTCTAGTTAGTGCCTAGCCAGTGTATAGTTAGTGCCTAGCCAGTGTCTAGCCTCTGTCTAGCCTGTGTCTAGCCTGTGCTTTCCAGTGTCTAGTCTGTGTCTAGCCTGTGTCTAGCCTGTGTCTAGCCTGTGTCTAGCCTGTGTCTAGCCTGTGTCTAGCCTGTGCATAGCCAGATTCTAGCCTGTGCCTAGCCCGTGTATAGCCTCTGTCTAGCCTTGTCAAGCCTGTGTCTAGCCTGTTTCTAGCATGTGTTTAGCCTGTGTCTAGCCTGTGTTTAGCCTGTGTTTAGCCCGTGCCTTGCCTGAGACAGGCATGTGCATAGCGTGTGCCTAGCCAGAGTCTAGCCAGTGCCTAGCCTGTGCCTAGCCAGTGTCTAGCCTTTGTCTAGCCTGTGCATAGCCTGTGTCTAGCCTGTGCCTAGCCAGTGTATAGCCTGTGCCTAGCCAGTGTCTAGCCTGTGCCCAGCCAGTGTCTAGCCTGTGTCTACCCTAAGCCTAGCCAGTTTCTAGCCTGTGTCTAGCCTGTGCTTAGCCAGTGTCTAGTTTGTGCCAAGCCAGTGTGTAGCCTGTGCCAAGCCAGTGTCTAGCCTGTGCCTAGTCAGTGTCTAGCCTGTGCCTTGCCTGTGACTGGCATGTGCATAGCCTGTGCCTACCCAGTGTCTAGCCTGTGTCTAGCCTGTGCCTTGCCTGAGTCTGGCATGTGCATAGCCTGTGCCTAGCCAGTGTCTAGCCTGCGTCTAGCCTGTGCCTTGCCTGAGACTGGCATGTGCATAGCGTGTGCCTAGCCTGTGTCTAGCCTGTGTCAAGCCTGTGTCTAGCCTGTGTCTAGCCTGTGTCTAGCCTGTGTCTAGCCTGTGTCTAACCTGTGCCTAGCCAGTGTCTAGCCTGTGCCCAGCCAGTGCCCAGCCAGTGTCAAGCCTGTGTCTAGCCTGTGTCTAGCCTGTGCCTAGCCAGTTTCTAGCCTGTGTCTAGCCTGTGCCTTGCCTGAGACTGGCATGTGCATAGCGTGAGCCTAGCCAGTGTCTAGCCTGGGTCTAGCCTGTGCCTTGCCTGAGACTGGCATGTGCATAGCGTGTGCCTAGCCAGTGTCTAGCCAGTGCCTAGCCTGTGCCTAGCCTGTGCCTAGCCTGTGTCTAGCCTGTGCCTAGCCTGTGCCTAGCCTGTGCCTAGCCTGTGCCTAGCCTGTGTCTAGCCTGTGTCTAGCCTGTGTCTAGCCTGTGTCTAGCCTGTGTCTAGCCTGTGCCTAGCCTGTGTCTAGCCTGTGTCTACCCTGTGCCTTGCCTGAGACTGGCATGTGCATAGCGTGTGCCTTGCCAGTGTCTAGTTAGTGCCTAGCCAGTGTCTAGTTAGTGCCTAGCCAGTGTCTAGCCTCTGTCTAGCCTGTGTCTAGCCTGTGCTTTCCAGTGTCTAGTCTGTGTCTAGCCTGTGTCTAGCCTGTGTCTAGCCTGTGTCTAGCCTGTGCATAGCCAGATTCTAGCCTGTGCCTAGCCCGTGTATAGCCTCTCTCTAGCCTTGTCAAGCCTGTGTCTAGCCTGTTTCTAGCATGTGTTTAGCCTGTGTCTAGCCTGTGTTTAGCCTGTGTTTAGCCCGTGCCTTGCCTGAGACAGGCATGTGCATAGCGTGTGCCTAGCCAGAGTCTAGCCAGTGCCTAGCCTGTGCCTAGCCAGTGTCTAGCCTTTGTCTAGCCTGTGCATAGCCTGTGTCTAGCCTGTGTCTAGCCTGTGCCTAGCCAGTGTATAGCCTGTGCCTAGCCAGTGTCTAGCCTGTGCCCAGCCAGTGTCTAGCCTGTGTCTACCCTAAGCCTAGCCAGTTTCTAGCCTGTGTCTAGCCTGTGCTTAGCCAGTGTCTAGTTTGTGCCAAGCCAGTGTGTAGCCTGTGCCAAGCCAGTGTCTAGCCTGTGCCTAGCCAGTGTCTAGCCTGTGCCTTGCCTGTGACTGGCATGTGCATAGCCTGTGCCTACCCAGTGTCTAGCCTGTGTCTAGCCTGTGCCTTGCCTGAGTCTGGCATATGCATAGCCTGTGCCTAGCCAGTGTCTAGCCTGCGTCTAGCCTGTGCCTTGCCTGAGACTGGCATGTGCATAGCGTGTGCCTAGCCTGTGTCTAGCCTGTGTCAAGCCTGTGTCTAGCCTGTGTCTAGCCTGTGTCTAGCCTGTGTTTAGCCTGTGTCTAACCTGTGCCTAGCCAGTGTCTAGCCTGTGCCCAGCCAGTGCCCAGCCAGTGTCAAGCCTGTGTCTAGCCTGTGTCTAGCCTGTGCCTAGCCAGTTTCTAGCCTGTGTCTAGCCTGTGCCTTGCCTGAGACTGGCATGTGCATAGCGTGAGCCTAGCCAGTGTCAAGCCTGGGTCTTGCCTGTGCCTTGCCTGAGACTGGCATGTGCATAGCGTGTGCCTAGCCAGTGTCTAGCCAGTGCCTAGCCTGTGCCTAGCCTGTGCCTAGCCTGTGCCTAGCCTGTGCCTAGCCTGTGCCTAGCCTGTGCCTAGCCTGTGCCTAGCCTGTGCCTAGCCTGTGTCTAGCCTGTGTCTAGCCTGTGTCTAGCCTGTGTCTAGCCTGTGTCTAGCCTGTGCCTTGCCTGTGACTGGCATGTGCATAGCCTGTGCCTAGGCAGTGTCTAGCCTGTGTCTAGCCTGTGCCTAGCCTGTGTCTAGCCTGTGTCTAGCCTGTGTCTAGCCTGTGCCTTGCCTGTGACTGGCATGTGCATAGCCTGTGCCTAGCCAGTGTATAGCCTGTGCCCAGCCAGTGTCTAGCCTGTGTCTCGCCTGTGTCTAGCCTGTGTCTAGCCTGTGTCTAGCCTGTGCCTAGCCAGTGTCTAGCCTGTGCCCAGCCAGTGTCTAGCCAGTGTCTAGCCTGTGTCTAGCCTGTGCCTAGCCAGTTTCTAGCCTGTGTCTTGCCTGTGCTTAGCCAGTGTCTAGTCTGTGCCAAGCCAGTGTCTAGCCTGTGCCTAGCCAGTGTCTAGCCTGTGTCTAGCCTGTGCCATGCCTGTGACTGGCATGTGCATAGCCTGTGCCTAGCCAGTGTCTAGCCTGTGCCTTGCCTGACACAGGCATGTGCATAGCGTGTGCCTAGCCCGTGTCTAGCCAGTGCCTAGCCTGTGCCTAGCCAGTGTCTAGCCAGTGTCTAGCCTGTGCATAGCTTGTGTCTAGCCTGTGCCTAGCCAGTGTATAGCCTGTGCCTAGCCAGTGTCTAGCCTGTGCCCAGCCAGTGTCTAGCCTGTGTCTAGCCTGGGCCTAGCCTGTGTCTAGCCTGTGCCTAGCTAGTGTCTAGCCTGTGCCTAGCCAGTGTCAAGCCTGTGCCCAGCCAGTGTCTAGCCTGTGTCTAGCGTGTGCCTAGCCAGTTTCTAGCCTGTGTCTAGCCTGAACTTAGCCAGTGTCTAGTCTGTGCCAAGCCAGTGTCTAGCCTGTGCCTAGCCAGTGTCTAGCCTGTGTCTAGCCTGTGCCTTGCCTGTGACTTGCATGTGCATAGCCTGTGCCTAGCCAGTGTCTAGCCTGTGTCTAGCCTGTGCCTTGCCTGAGACTGGTATGTGCATAGCGTGTGCCTAGCCAGTGTCTAGCCAGTGCCCAGCCTGTGCCTAGCCAGTGTCTAGCCTTTGTCTAGCCTGTGCATAGCCAGAGTCTAGCCTGTGCCTAGCCAGTGTGTAGCCTCTGTCTAGCCTGTGTCTAGACTGTGTCTTGACGGTGTCTATACAGTGTCTAGCCTGTGCCCAGCCAGTGTCTAGCCTGTGTTTTGCCTGTGCTTAGCCAGTTTCTAGCCTGTGTCTAGCCTGTGCTTAGCCAGTGTCTAGTCTGTGCCAAGCCAGTATCTAGCCTGTGCCTAGCCAGTGTGTAGCCTGTGTCTAGCCTGTGTCTAGCCTGTGCCTTGCCTGAGACTGGCATGTGCATAGCTTGTGCCTAGCCAGTGTCTATCCAGTGCCTAGCCTGTGCCTAGCCAGTGTCTAGCCTTTGTCTAGCCTGTGCATAGCCAGAGTCTAGCCTGTGCCTAGCCAGTGTGTAGCCTCTGTCTAGACTGTGTCTAGACTGTGTCTTGCCTGAGACTAGCCGGTGTCTAGCCTGTGACTTGCCTGTGACAGGCATGTAAATAGCCTGTGCCTATCCAGTGTCTAGCCTGTGACTAGCCTGTGCCTTGCCTGAGACTGGCATGTGCATAGCCTGTGCCTTGCCTGAGACTGGCATGTGCATAGCGTGTGCCTTGCCAGTGTCTAGCCAGTGCCTAGCCTGTGCCTAGCCAGTGTCTAGCCTTTGTCTAGCCTGTACATAGCCAGATTCTAGCCTGTGCCTAGCCAGTGTCTAGCCTTTGTCTAGCCTGTGCATAGCCAGAGTCTAGCCTGTGCCTAGCCAGTGTGTAGCTTCTGTCTAGACTGTGTCTAGACTGTGTCTTGACGGTGTCTAGCCGGTGTCTAGCCTGTGCCTTGCCTGTGACTGGCATGTGCATAGCCTGTGCCTATTCAGTGTCTAGCCTGTGACTAGCTTGTGCCTTGCCTGAGACTGGCATGTGCATAGCGTGTGCCTTGCCAGTGTCTAGCCAGTGCCTAGCCTGTGCCTAGCCAGTGTCAAGCCTGTGTCTAGCCTGTGTCTAGCATGTGTCTAGCCTGTGTCTAGCCTGTGTCTAGCCTGTGCCTTGCCTGAGACAGGCATGTGCATAGCGTGTGCCTAGCCCGTGCCTAGCCAGTGTCTAGCCTGTGCCCAGCCAGTGTCTAGCCTGTGTCTAGCCTGGGCCTAGCCAGTTTCTAGCCAGTGTCTAGCCTGTGCTTAGCCAGTGTCTAGTCTGTGCCAAGCCAGTGTCTTGCCTGTGCCTAGCCAGTGTCTAGCCTGTTTCTAGCTTGTGCCTTGCCTGTGACTAGCATGTGCATAGCCTGTGCCTAGCCAGTGTCTAGCCTGTGTCTAGCCTGTGCCTTGCCTGAGACTGCCATGTGCATAGCCTGTGCCTAGCCAGTGTCTAGCCTGTGTCTAGCCTGTGCCTTGCCTGAGACTGCCATGTGCATAGCCTGTGCCTAGCCAGTGTCTAGCCTGTGTCTAGCCCGTGCCTTGCCTGAGACAGGCATGTGCATAGCGTGTGCCTAGCCTTTGTCTAGCCTGTGCATAGCCTGTGTCTAGCCTGTGCCTAGCCAGTGTATAGCCTGTGCCTAGCCAGTGTCTAGCCTGTGCCCAGCCAGTGTCTAGCCTGTGTCTACCCTGTGCCTAGCCAGTTTCTAGCCTGTGTCTAGCCTGTGCTTAGCCAGTGTCTAGTTTGTGCCAAGCCAGTGTGTAGCCTGTGCCAAGCCAGTGTCTAGCCTGTGCCTAGCCAGTGTCTAGCCTGTGTCTAGCCTGTGCCTTGCCTGTGACTGGCATGTGCATAGCCTGTGCCTACCCAGTGTCTAGCCTGTGTCTAGCCTGTGCCTTGCCTGAGACTAACATGTGCATAGCGTGTGCCTAGCCAGTGTCTAGCCAGTGCCTAGCCTGTGCCTAGCCAGTGTCTAGCCTTTGTCTAGCCAGTGCCTTGTCTGTGCCTAGCCTGTGCCTAGCCTGTGTGTAGCCTGTGTCTAGCCTGTTCCTTGCCTGTGACTGGCATGTGCATAGCCTATGCCTAGCCAGTGTCTAGCCTGTGTCTAGCCTGTGCCTTGCCTGAGACAGGCATGTGCATAGCGTGTGCCTAGGCAGTGTCTAGCCAGTGCCTAGCCTGTGCCTAGGCAGTGTCTAGCCTGTGTCTAGCCTGTGCCTAGCCTGTGTCTAGCCTGTGTCTAGCCTGTGTCTAGCCTGTGCCTTGCCTGTGACTGGCATGTGCATAGCCTGTGCCTAGCCAGTGTCTAGCCTGTGCCCAGCCAGTGTCTAGCCTGTGTCTCGCCTGTGTCTAGCCTGTGTCTAGCCTGTGTCTAGCCTGTGCCTAGCCAGTGTCTAGCCTGTGCCCAGCCAGTGTCTAGCCAGTGTCTAGCCTGTGTCTAGCCTGTGCCTAGCCAGTTTCTAGCCTGTGTCTTGCCTGTGCTTAGCCAGTGTCTAGTCTGTGCCAAGCCAGTGTCTAGCCTGTGCCTAGCCAGTGTCTAGCCTGTGTCTAGCCTGTGCCATGCCTGTGACTGGCATGTGCATAGCCTGTGCCTAGCCAGTGTCTAGCCTGTGCCTTGCCTGACACAGGCATGTGCATAGCGTGTGCCTAGCCCGTGTCTAGCCAGTGCCTAGCCTGTGCCTAGCCAGTGTCTAGCCAGTGTCTAGCCTGTGCATAGCTTGTGTCTAGCCTGTGCCTAGCCAGTGTATAGCCTGTGCCTAGCCAGTGTCTAGCCTGTGCCCAGCCAGTGTCTAGCCTGTGTCTAGCCTGGGCCTAGCCTGTGTCTAGCCTGTGCCTAGCTAGTGTCTAGCCTGTGCCTAGCCAGTGTCAAGCCTGTGCCCAGCCAGTGTCTAGCCTGTGTCTAGCGTGTGCCTAGCCAGTTTCTAGCCTGTGTCTAGCCTGAACTTAGCCAGTGTCTAGTCTGTGCCAAGCCAGTGTCTAGCCTGTGCCTAGCCAGTGTCTAGCCTGTGTCTAGCCTGTGCCTTGCCTGTGACTTGCATGTGCATAGCCTGTGCCTAGCCAGTGTCTAGCCTGTGTCTAGCCTGTGCCTTGCCTGAGACTGGTATGTGCATAGCGTGTGCCTAGCCAGTGTCTAGCCAGTGCCCAGCCTGTGCCTAGCCAGTGTCTAGCCTTTGTCTAGCCTGTGCATAGCCAGAGTCTAGCCTGTGCCTAGCCAGTGTGTAGCCTCTGTCTAGCCTGTGTCTAGACTGTGTCTTGACGGTGTCTATACAGTGTCTAGCCTGTGCCCAGCCAGTGTCTAGCCTGTGTTTTGCCTGTGCTTAGCCAGTTTCTAGCCTGTGTCTAGCCTGTGCTTAGCCAGTGTCTAGTCTGTGCCAAGCCAGTATCTAGCCTGTGCCTAGCCAGTGTGTAGCCTGTGTCTAGCCTGTGTCTAGCCTGTGCCTTGCCTGAGACTGGCATGTGCATAGCTTGTGCCTAGCCAGTGTCTATCCAGTGCCTAGCCTGTGCCTAGCCAGTGTCTAGCCTTTGTCTAGCCTGTGCATAGCCAGAGTCTAGCCTGTGCCTAGCCAGTGTGTAGCCTCTGTCTAGACTGTGTCTAGACTGTGTCTTGCCTGAGACTAGCCGGTGTCTAGCCTGTGACTTGCCTGTGACAGGCATGTAAATAGCCTGTGCCTATCCAGTGTCTAGCCTGTGACTAGCCTGTGCCTTGCCTGAGACTGGCATGTGCATAGCCTGTGCCTTGCCTGAGACTGGCATGTGCATAGCGTGTGCCTTGCCAGTGTCTAGCCAGTGCCTAGCCTGTGCCTAGCCAGTGTCTAGCCTTTGTCTAGCCTGTACATAGCCAGATTCTAGCCTGTGCCTAGCCAGTGTCTAGCCTTTGTCTAGCCTGTGCATAGCCAGAGTCTAGCCTGTGCCTAGCCAGTGTGTAGCTTCTGTCTAGACTGTGTCTAGACTGTGTCTTGACGGTGTCTAGCCGGTGTCTAGCCTGTGCCTTGCCTGTGACTGGCATGTGCATAGCCTGTGCCTATTCAGTGTCTAGCCTGTGACTAGCTTGTGCCTTGCCTGAGACTGGCATGTGCATAGCGTGTGCCTTGCCAGTGTCTAGCCAGTGCCTAGCCTGTGCCTAGCCAGTGTCAAGCCTGTGTCTAGCCTGTGTCTAGCATGTGTCTAGCCTGTGTCTAGCCTGTGTCTAGCCTGTGCCTTGCCTGAGACAGGCATGTGCATAGCGTGTGCCTAGCCCGTGCCTAGCCAGTGTCTAGCCTGTGCCCAGCCAGTGTCTAGCCTGTGTCTAGCCTGGGCCTAGCCAGTTTCTAGCCAGTGTCTAGCCTGTGCTTAGCCAGTGTCTAGTCTGTGCCAAGCCAGTGTCTTGCCTGTGCCTAGCCAGTGTCTAGCCTGTTTCTAGCTTGTGCCTTGCCTGTGACTAGCATGTGCATAGCCTGTGCCTAGCCAGTGTCTAGCCTGTGTCTAGCCTGTGCCTTGCCTGAGACTGCCATGTGCATAGCCTGTGCCTAGCCAGTGTCTAGCCTGTGTCTAGCCTGTGCCTTGCCTGAGACTGCCATGTGCATAGCCTGTGCCTAGCCAGTGTCTAGCCTGTGTCTAGCCCGTGCCTTGCCTGAGACAGGCATGTGCATAGCGTGTGCCTAGCCTTTGTCTAGCCTGTGCATAGCCTGTGTCTAGCCTGTGCCTAGCCAGTGTATAGCCTGTGCCTAGCCAGTGTCTAGCCTGTGCCCAGCCAGTGTCTAGCCTGTGTCTACCCTGTGCCTAGCCAGTTTCTAGCCTGTGTCTAGCCTGTGCTTAGCCAGTGTCTAGTTTGTGCCAAGCCAGTGTGTAGCCTGTGCCAAGCCAGTGTCTAGCCTGTGCCTAGCCAGTGTCTAGCCTGTGTCTAGCCTGTGCCTTGCCTGTGACTGGCATGTGCATAGCCTGTGCCTACCCAGTGTCTAGCCTGTGTCTAGCCTGTGCCTTGCCTGAGTCTGGCATGTGCATAGCCTGTGCCTAGCCAGTGTCTAGCCTGTGTCTAGCCTGTGCCTTGCCTGAGACTGGCATGTGCATAGCGTGTGCCTAGCCTGTGTCTAGCCTGTGTCAAGCCTGTGTCTAGCCTGTGTCTAGCCTGTGTCTAGCCTATGTCTAACCTGTGCCTAGCCAGTGTCTAGCCTGTGCCCAGCCAGTGCCCAGCCAGTGTCTAGCCTGTGTCTAGCCTGTGCCTAGCCAGTTTTTAGCCTGTGTCTAGCCTGTGCCTTGCCTGAGACTGGCATGTGCATAGCGTGTGCCTAGCCAGTGTCTAGCCTGGGTCTAGCCTGTGCCTTGCCTGAGACTGGCATGTGCATAGCGTGTGCCTAGCCAGTATCTAGCCAGTGCCTAGCCTGTGCCTAGCCTGTGCCTAGCCTGTGCCTAGCCTGTGTCTAGCCTGTGTCTAGCCTGTGTCTAGCCTGTGTCTAGCCTGTGTCTAGCCTGTGTCTAACCTGTGTCTAGCCAGTGTCTAGCCTGTGCCCAGCGAGTGTCTAGCCTGTGTCTAGCCTGTGCCCAGCCAGTTTCTAGCCTGTGTCTAGCCTGTGCCTTGCCTGAGACTGGCATGTGCATAGCGTGTGCCTAGCCAGTGTCTAGCCTGGGTCTAGCCTGTGCCTTGCCTGAGACTGGCATGTGCATAGCGTGTGCCTAGCCAGTGTCTAGCCAATGCCTAGCCTGTGCCTAGCCTGTGCCTAGCCTGTGTCTAGCCAGTGCCTAGCCTGTGCCTGGCCAGTGCAGCCTTTGTCTAGCCTGTGCCTAGCCTGTGCCTAGCCTGTGCCTAGCCAGTGTCTAGCCTGTGCCCAGCCAGTGTCTAGCCTGTGTGTAGCCTGTGCCTAGCCAGTTTCTAGCTTGTGTCTAGCCTGTGCTTAGCCAGTTTCTAGTCTGTGCCAATCCAGTGTCTAGCCTGTGCCTAGCCAGTGTCTAGCCTGTGTCTAGCCTGTGCCTTGCCAGTGACTGGCATGTGCATAGCCTGTGCCTAGCCAGTGCCTAGCCTGTGTCTAGCCTGTGCCTAGCCTCTGCCTAGCCTGTGCCTAGCCTGTGCCTAGCCTGTGCCTAGCCTGTGCCTAGCCTGTGCCTAGCCTGTGTCTAGCCTGTGTCTAGCCTGTGCCTTGCCTGAGACTGGCATGTGCATAGCCTGTGCCTAGCCAGTGTTTAGCCTGTGCCTTGCCTGAGACTGGCATGTGCATAGCGTGTGCCTAGCCAGTGTCTACCCTGTGTCTAGCCTGTGCCTAGCCTGTGCCTAGCCTGTGCCTAGCCTGTGTTTAGCCTGTGTCTAGCCTGTGTATAGCCTGTGACTGGCATGTGCATAGCCTGTGCCTTACCAGTGTCTAGCCTGTGTCTAGCCTGTGCCTTGCCTGTGACTGGCATGTGCATAGCCTGTGCCTAGCCAGTGTCTAGCCAGTGTATAGTCTCTGTCTAGCCTGTGTCTAATCTGTGTCTAGCCGGTGTCTAGCCTGTGCCTAGTCTGTGCCTTGCCTGTGACTGGCATGTGCATAGCCTGTGCCTAGCCAGTGTGTACCCTGTGTCTAGCCTGTGCCTTGCCTGAGACAGGCATGTGCAAAGCGTGTGCCTAGCCAGTGTCTAGCCAGTGCCTAGCCTGTGCCTAGCCAGTGTCTAGCCTTTGTCTAGCCTGTGCATAGCCTTTGTCTAGCCTGTGCCAAGCCAGTGTCTAGTCTGTGCCAAGCCAGTGTCTAGCCTGTGCCTAGCCAGTGTCTAGCCTAAGTCTAGCCTGTGCCTTGCCTGTGACTGGCATGTGCATAGCCTGTGCCTAGCCAGTGTCTAGCCTGTGTCTAGCCTGTGCCTTGCCTGAGACTGCATAGCGTGTGCCTTGCCAGTGTCTAGTTAGTGCCTAGCCAGTTTCTAGTTAGTGCCTAGCCTTTGTCTAGCCTGTGCATAGCCAGAGTCTAGCCTGTGTCTAGCCAGTGTGTAGCCTCTGTCTAGCCTGTGTCTAGACTGTGTCTTGACGGTGTCTAGCCGGTGTTTAGCCTGTGCCTTGCCTGTGACTGGCATGTGCATAGCTTATGCCTAGCCAATGTGTAGCCTGTGTCTAGCCTGTGCCTAGCCAGTGTCAAGCCTGTGCCCAGCCAGTGTCTAGTTAGTGCCTAGCCAGTGTCTAGTTAGTGCCTAGCCAGTGTCTAGCCTTTGTCTAGCCTGTGCATAGCCAGAGTCTAGCCTGTGTCTATCCTGTGTCTAGCCTGTGCTTAGCCAGTGTATAGCCTCTGTCTAGCCTTGTCAAGCCTGTGTCTAGCCTGTGTCTAGCATGTGTTTAGCCTGTGTCTAGCCTGTGTTTAGCCTGTGTTTAGCCCGTGCCTTGCCTGAGACAGGCATGTGCATAGCGTGTGCCTAGCCAGAGTCTAGCCAGTGCCTAGCCTGTGCCTAGCCAGTGTCTAGCCTTTGTCTAGCCTTTGCATAGCCTGTGTCGAGCCTGTGCCTAGCCAGTGTTTAGCCTGTGCCTTGCCTGAGACTGGCATGTGCATAGCGTGTGCCTAGCCAGTGTCTAGCCTGTGCCTTGCCAGAGACTGGCATGTGCATAGCGTGTGCCTAGCCAGTGTCTAGCCAGTGCCTAGCCTGTGTCTAGCCTGTGTCTAGCCTGTGTCTAGCCTGTGTCTAGCCTGTGCCTTGCCTGTGACTGGCATGTGCATAGCCTGTGCCTTACCAGTGTCTAGCCTGTGTCTAGCTTGTGCCTTGCCTGTGACTGGCATGTGCATAGCCTGTGCCTAGCCCGTGTCTAGCCTGTGTCTAGCCTGTACCTTGCCTGAGACAGGCATGTGCATAGCGTGTGCCTAGCCAGTGTCTAGCCAGTGCCTAGCCTGTGCCTAGCCAGTGTCTAGCCTTTGTCTAGCCTGTGCATAGCCTGTGTCTAGCCTGTGCCTAGCCAGTGTATAGTCTCTGTCTAGCCTGTGTCTAATCTGTGTCTAGCCAGTGTGTAGCCTGTGTCTAGCCTGTGCCTTGCCTGAGACAGGCATGTGCATAGCGTGTGCCTAGCCAGTGTCTAGCCAGTACCTAGCCTGTGCCTAGCCAGTGTCTAGCCTTTGTCTAGCCTGTGCATAGCCTGTGTCTAGCCTGTGCCTAGCCAGTGTATAGCCTCTGTCTAGCCGGTTTCTAGCCTGTGCCTTGCCTGCGCTTAGCCAGTGTCTAGTCTGTGCCAAGCCAGTGTCTAGTCTGTCCCAAGCCAGTGTCTAGCCTGTGCCTAGCCAGTGTCTAGCCTGTGTCTAGCCTGTGCCTTGCCTGTGACTGGCATGTGCATAGCCTGTGCCTAGCCAGTGTCTAGCCTGTGGCTAGCCTGTGCCTTGCCTGAGACTGGCATGTGCATAGCGTGTGCCTTGCCAGTGTCTAGTTAGTGCCTAGCCAGTGTCTAGTTAGTGCCTAGCCTTTGTCTAGCCTGTGCATAGCCAGAGTCTAGCCTGTGTCTAGCCAGTGTGTAGCCTCTGTCTAGCCTGTGTCTAGACTGTGTCTTGACGGTGTCTAGCCGGTGTCTAGCCTGTGCCTTGCCTGTGACTGGCATGTGCATAGCTTATGCCTAGCCAATGTCTAGCCTGTGTCTAGCCTGTGCCTAGCCAGTGTCAAGCCTGTGCCCAGCCAGTGTCTAGCCTGTGTCTACCCTGTGCCTTGCCTGAGACTGGCATGTGCATAGCGTGTGCCTTGCCTGTGTCTAGTTAGTGCCTAGCCAGTGTCTAGTTAGTGCCTAGCCAGTGTCTAGCCTTTGTCTAGCCTGTGCATAGCCAGAGTCTAGCCTGTGTCTATCCTGTGTCTAGCCTGTGCTTAGCCAGTGTCTAGTCTGTGTCTAGCCTGTGTCTAGCCTGTGTCTAGCCTGTGCCTAGCCCGTGTATAGCCTCTGTCTAGCCTTGTCAAGCCTGTGTCTAGCCTGTGTCTAGCATGTGTTTAGCCTGTGTCTAGCCTGTGTTTAGCCTGTGTTTAGCCCGTGCCTTGCCTGAGACAGGCATGTGCATAGCGTGTGCCTAGCCAGAGTCTAGCCAGTGCCTAGCCTGTGCCTAGCCAGTGTCTAGCCTTTGTCTAGCCTGTGCATAGCCTGTGTCTAGCCTGTGCCTAGCCAGTGTATAGCCTGTGCCTAGCCAGTGTCTAGCCTGTGCCCAGCCAGTGTCTGGCCTGTGTCTACCCTGTGCCTAGCCAGTTTCTACCCTGTGTCTAGCCTGTGCTTAGCCAGTGTCTAGTTTAGGCCAAGCCAGTGTGTAGCCTGTGCCAAGCCAGTGTCTAGCCTGTGCCTAGCCAGTGTCTTGCCTGTGTCTAGCCTGTGCCTTGCCAGTGACTGGCATGTGCATAGCCTGTGCCTACCCAGTGTCTAGCCTGTGCCTTGCCTGAGTCTGGCATGAGCATAGCCTGTGCCTAGCCAGTGTCTAGCCTGTGCCCAGCCAGTGCCCAGCCAGTGTCTAGCCTGTGTCTAGCCTGTGCCTAGCCAGTTTCTAGCCTGTGTCTAGCTTGTGCCTTGCCTGAGATTGGCATGTGCATAGCGTGTGCCTAGCCAGTGTCTAGCCTGGGTCTAGCCTGTGCCTTGCCTGAGACTGGCATGTGCATAGCGTGTGCCTAGCCAGTGTCTAGCCAGTGCCTAGCCTGTGCCTAGCCAGTGCCTAGCCTGTGCCTAGCCTGTGCCTAGCCTGTGCCTAGCCTGTGCCTAGCCTTTGCCTAGCCTGTGTCTAGCCTGTGTCTAGCCTGTGTCTAGCCTGTGTCTAGCCTGTGCCTTGCCTGAGACTGGCATGTGCATAGCGTGTGCCTAGCCAGTGCCTAGCCAGTGTCTAGCCAGTGCCTAGCCTGTGCCTAGCCAGTGTCCAGCCTTTGTCTAGCCTGTGTCTAGCCTGTGCCTAGCCAGCGTATAGACTGTGCCTAGCCAGTGTCTAGCCTGTGCCCAGCCAGTGTCTAGCCTGTGCCTAGCCTGTGCATAGCCAGTGTCTAGGCAGTGCCTAGCTTGTGCCTAGCCAGTGTCTAGCCTTTGTCTAGCCTGTGCATAGCCAGATTCTAGCCTGTGCCTAGCCCGTGTATAGCCTCTGTCTAGCCTGTGTCAAGCCTGTGTCTAGCCTGTGTATAGCCTCTGTCTAGCCTGTGTCTAGCCTGTGTCTAGCCTGTGCCTTGCCTGAGTCTGGCATGTGCATAGCCTGTGCCTAGCCAGTGTCTAGCCTGTGCCCAGCCAGTGCCCAGCCAGTGTCTAGCCTGTGTCTAGCCTGTGCCTAGCCAGTTTCTAGCCTGTGTCTAGCCTGTGCCTTGCCTGAGACTGGCATGTGCATAGCCTGTGCCTTACCAGTGTCTAGCCTGTGTCTAGCTTGTGCCTTGCCTGTGACTGGCATGTGCATAGCCTGTGCCTAGCCCGTGTCTAGCCTGTGTCTAGCCTGTACCTTGCCTGAGACAGGCATGTGCATAGCGTGTGCCTAGCCAGTGTCTAGCCAGTGCCTAGCCTGTGCCTAGCCAGTGTCTAGCCTTTGTCTAGCCTGTGCATAGCCTGTGTCTAGCCTGTGCCTAGCCAGTGTATAGTCTCTGTCTAGCCTGTGTCTAATCTGTGTCTAGCCAGTGCCTAGCCTGTGCCTAGCCTGTGCCTAGCCTGTGCCTAGCCTGTGCCTAGCCTGTGCCTAGCCTTTGCCTAGCCTGTGTCTAGCCTGTGTCTAGCCTGTGTCTAGCCTGTGTCTAGCCTGTGTCTAGCCTGTGCCTTGCCTGAGACTGGCATGTGCATAGCGTGTGCCTAGCCAGTGCCTAGCCAGTGTCTAGCCAGTGCCTAGCCTGTGCCTAGCCAGTGTCCAGCCTTTGTCTAGCCTGTGTCTAGCCTGTGCCTAGCCTGTGCCTAGCCAGCGTATAGACTGTGCCTAGCCAGTGTCTAGCCTGTGCCCAGCCAGTGTCTAGCCTGTGTCTAGCCTGTGCCTAGCCTGTGCCTAGCCAGTGTCTAGCCAGTGCCTAGCTTGTGCCTAGCCAGTGTCTAGCCTTTGTCTAGCCTGTGCATAGCCAGATTCTAGCCTGTGCCTAGCCCGTGTATAGCCTCTGTCTAGCCTGTGTCAAGCCTGTGTCTAGCCTGTGTATAGCGTCTGTCTAGCCTGTGTCTAGCCTGTGTCTAGCCTGTGCCTTGCCTGAGTCTGGCATGTGCATAGCCTGTGCCTAGCCAGTGTCTAGCCTGTGCCCAGCCAGTGCCCAGCCAGTGTCTAGCCTGTGTCTAGCCTGTGCCTAGCCAGTTTCTAGCCTGTGTCTAGCCTGTGCCTTGCCTGAGACTGGCATGTGCATAGCGTGTGCCTAGCCAGTGTCTAGCCTGGGTCTAGCCTGTGCCTTGCCTGAGACTGGCATGTGCATAGCGTGTGCCTAGCCAGTGTCTAGCCAGTGCCTAGTCTGTGCCTAGCCTGTGCCTAGCCTGTGCCTAGCCTGTGCCTAGCCTTTTCCTAGCCTGTGTCTAGCCTGTGTCTAGCCTGTGTCTAGCCTGTGTCTAGCCTGTGCCTTGCCTGAGACTGGCATGTGCATAGCGTGTGCCTAGCCAGTGCCTAGCCAGTGTCTAGCCAGTGCCTAGCCTGTGCCTAGCCAGTGTCCAGCCTTTGTCTAGCCTGTGTCTAGCCTATGCCTAGCCAGCGTATAGACTGTGCCTAGCCAGTGTCTAGCCTGTGCCCAGCCAGTGTCTAACCTGTGTCTAACCTGTGTCTAGCCTGTGCCCAGCCAGTGTCTAGCCTGTGTCTAGCCTGTGCCTAGCCTGTGCCTAGCCAGTGTCTAGCCAGTGCCTAGCTTGTGCCTAGCCAGTGTCTAGCCTTTGTCTAGCCTGTGCATAGCCAGATTCTAGCCTGTGCCTAGCCCGTGTATAGCCTCTGTCTAGCCTGTGTCAAGCCTGTGTCTAGCCTGTGTATAGCATGTGTCTAGCCTGTGTCTAGCCTGTGTTTAGCCCGTGCCTTGCCTGAGTCTGGCATGTGCATAGCCTGTGCCTAGCCAGTGTCTAGCCTGTGCCCAGCCAGTGCCCAGCCAGTGTCTAGCCTGTGTCTAGCCTGTGCCTAGCCAGTTTCTAGCCTGTGTCTAGCCTGTGCCTTGCCTGAGACTGGCATGTGCATAGCGTGTGCCTAGCCAGTGTCTAGCCTGGGTCTAGTCTGTGCCTTGCCTGAGACTGGCATGTGCATAGCGTGTGCCTAGCCAGTGTCTAGCCTGTGCCTTGCCAGAGACTGGCATGTGCATAGCGTGTGCCTAGCCAGTGTCTAGCCAGTGCCTAGCCTGTGTCTAGCCTGTGTCTAGCCTGTGTCTAGCCTGTGTCTAGCCTGTGCCTTGCCTGTGACTGGCATGTGCATAGCCTGTGCCTTACCAGTGTCTAGCCTGTGTCTAGCTTGTGCCTTGCCTGTGACTGGCATGTGCATAGCCTGTGCCTAGCCCGTGTCTAGCCTGTGTCTAGCCTGTACCTTGCCTGAGACAGGCATGTGCATAGCGTGTGCCTAGCCAGTGTCTAGCCAGTGCCTAGCCTGTGCCTAGCCTTTGTCTAGCCTGTGCATAGCCTGTGTCTAGCCTGTGCCTAGCCAGTGTATAGTCTCTGTCTAGCCTGTGTCTAATCTGTGTCTAGCCAGTGTGTAGCCTGTGTCTAGCCTGTGCCTAGCCAGTGTATAGTCTCTGTCTAGCCTGTGTCTAATCTGTGTCTAGCCAGTGCCTAGCCTGTGCCTAGCCTGTGCCTAGCCTGTGCCTAGCCTGTGCCTAGCCTGTGCCTAGCCTGTGCCTAGCCTGTGCCTAGCCTTTGCCTAACCTGTGTCTAGCCTGTGTCTAGCCTGTGTCTAGCCTGTGTCTAGCCTGTGTCTAGCCTGTGCCTTGCCTGAGACTGGCATGTGCATAGCGTGTGCCTAGCCAGTGCCTAGCCAGTGTCTAGCCAGTGCCTAGCCTGTGCCTAGCCAGTGTCCAGCCTTTGTCTAGCCTGTGTCTAGCCTGTGCCTAGCCTGTGCCTAGCCAGCGTATAGACTGTGCCTAGCCAGTGTCTAGCCTGTGCCCAGCCAGTGTCTAGCCTGTGTCTAGCCTGTGCCTAGCCTGTGCCTAGCCAGTGTCTAGCCAGTGCCTAGCTTGTGCCTAGCCAGTGTCTAGCCTTTGTCTAGCCTGTGCATAGCCAGATTCTAGCCTGTGCCTAGCCCGTGTATAGCCTCTGTCTAGCCTGTGTCAAGCCTGTGTCTAGCCTGTGTATAGCGTCTGTCTAGCCTGTGTCTAGCCTGTGTCTAGCCTGTGCCTTGCCTGAGTCTGGCATGTGCATAGCCTGTGCCTAGCCAGTGTCTAGCCTGTGCCCAGCCAGTGCCCAGCCAGTGTCTAGCCTGTGTCTAGCCTGTGCCTAGCCAGTTTCTAGCCTGTGTCTAGCCTGTGCCTTGCCTGAGACTGGCATGTGCATAGCGTGTGCCTAGCCAGTGTCTAGCCTGGGTCTAGCCTGTGCCTTGCCTGAGACTGGCATGTGCATAGCGTGTGCCTAGCCAGTGTCTAGCCAGTGCCTAGTCTGTGCCTAGCCTGTGCCTAGCCTGTGCCTAGCCTGTGCCTAGCCTTTTCCTAGCCTGTGTCTAGCCTGTGTCTAGCCTGTGTCTAGCCTGTGTCTAGCCTGTGCCTTGCCTGAGACTGGCATGTGCATAGCGTGTGCCTAGCCAGTGCCTAGCCAGTGTCTAGCCAGTGCCTAGCCTGTGCCTAGCCAGTGTCCAGCCTTTGTCTAGCCTGTGTCTAGCCTATGCCTAGCCAGCGTATAGACTGTGCCTAGCCAGTGTCTAGCCTGTGCCCAGCCAGTGTCTAACCTGTGTCTAACCTGTGTCTAGCCTGTGCCCAGCCAGTGTCTAGCCTGTGTCTAGCCTGTGCCTAGCCTGTGCCTAGCCAGTGTCTAGCCAGTGCCTAGCTTGTGCCTAGCCAGTGTCTAGCCTTTGTCTAGCCTGTGCATAGCCAGATTCTAGCCTGTGCCTAGCCCGTGTATAGCCTCTGTCTAGCCTGTGTCAAGCCTGTGTCTAGCCTGTGTATAGCATGTGTCTAGCCTGTGTCTAGCCTGTGTTTAGCCCGTGCCTTGCCTGAGACAGGCATGTGCATAGCGTGTGCCTAGCCAGAGTCTAGCCAGTGCCTAGCCTGTGCCTAGCCAGTGTCTAGCCTTTGTCTAGCCTGTGTCTAGCCTGTGCCTAGCCAGTTTCTAGCCTGTGTCTAGCCTGTGCCTTGCCTGAGACTGGCATGTGCATAGCGTGTGCCTAGCCAGTGTCTAGCCTGGGTCTCGCCTGTGCCTTGCCTGAGACTGGCATGTGCATAGCGTGTGCCTAGCCAGTGTCTAGCCAATGCCTAGCCTGTGCCTAGCCTGTGCCTAGCCTGTGTCTAGCCAGTGCCTAGCCAGTTTCTAGCCTGTGTCTAGCCTGTGCCTTGCCTGAGACTGGCATGTGCATAGCGTGTGCCTAGCCAGTGTCTAGCCAAAGCCTAGCCTGTGCCTAGCCTGTGCCTAGCCTGTGTCTAGCCAGTGCCTAGCCTGGGCCTGGCCAGTGCAGCCTTTGTCTAGCCTGTGCCTAGCCTGTGCCTAGCCTGTGTCTAGCCTGTGCCCAGCCAGTGTCTGGCCTGTGTGTAGCCTGTGCCTAGCCAGTTTCTAGCTTGTGTCTAGCCTGTGCTTAGCCAGTGTCTAGTCTGTGCCAATCCAGTGTCTAGCAGTGCCTAGCCAGTGTCTAGCCTGTGTCAAGCCTGTGCCTTGCCAGTGACAGGCATGTGCATAGCGTGTGCCTAGCCAGTGTCTAGCCAGTGCCTAGCCTGTGCCTAGCCAGTGTCCAGCCTTTGTCTAGCCTGTGCATAGCCTGTGTCTAGCCTGTGCCTAGCCAGTGTATAGCCTCTGTCTAGCCTGTGTCTAATCTGTGTCTAGCCGGTGTCTAGCCTGTGCCTAGCCTGTGCCTTGCCTGTGACTGGCATGTGCATAGCCTGTGCCTAGCCAGTGTCTAGCCTGTGTCTAGCCTGTGCCTTGCCTGAGACAGGCATGTGCATAGCGTGTGCCTAGCCAGTGTCTAGCCAGTGCCTAGCCTGTGCCTAGCCAGTGTCTAGCCTTTGTCTAGCCTGTGCATAGCCTGTGTCTAGCCTGCGCCTAGCCAGTGTATAGCCTCTGTCTAGCCGGTGTCTAGCCTGTGTCTAGCCTGTGGCTAGCCTGTGCCTAGCCTGTTACTGGCCTGTGCCTAGCCAGTGTCTAGCCTGTGTCTAGCCTGTGCCTTGCCAGTGACTGGCATGTGCAAAGCCTGTGCCTAGCTAGTGTCTAGCCTGTACATAGCCTGTGTCTAGCCTGTGTCTAGCCTGTGTCTAGCCTGTGTCTAGCCTGTGTCTAGCCTGTGCCTTGCCTGAGACTGGCATGTGCATAGCCTGTGCCTTGCCTGAGACTGGCATGTGCATAGCGTGTGCCTTGCCTGAGACTGGCATGTGCATAGCGTGTGCCTAGCCAGTGTCTAGCCTGTGCCTTGCCAGAGACTGCCATGTGCATAGCGTGTGCCTAGCCAGTGTCTAGCCAGTGCCTAGCCTGTGTCTAGCCTGTGTCTATTCTGTGCCTTGCCTGTGACTGGCATGTGCATAGCCTGTGCCTTACCAGTGTCTAGCCTGTGTCTAGCCTGTGCCTTGCCTGTGACTGGGATGTGCATAGCCTGTGCCTAGCCAGTGTCTAGCCTGTGTCTAGCCTGTGCCTAGCCAGTGTCTAGCCTGTGTCTAGTCTGTGCCAAGCCTGTGTCTAGCCTGTGTCTAGCCTGTGTCTAGCCTGTGTTTAGCCTGTGCCTTGCCTGTGACTGGCATGTGCATAGCCTGTGCCTAGCCAGTGTCTAGCCTGTGTCTAGCCTGTGCCTTGCCTGAGACAGGCATGTGCATAGCGTATGCCTAGCCAGTGTCTAGCCAGTGCCTAGCCTGTGCCTAGCCAGTGTCTAGCCTTTGTCTAGCCTGTGCATAGCCTGTGTCTAGCCTGTGCCTAGCCAGTGTATAGCCTCTGTCTAGCCTGTGTCTAGTCTGTGTCTAGCCGGTGTCTAGCCTGTGCCTAGCCTGTGCCTTGCCTGTGACTGGCATGTGCATAGCCTGTGCCTAGCAAGTGTCTAGCCTGTGTCTAGCCTGTGCCTTGCCTGAGACAGGCATGTGCATAGCGTGTGCCTAACCAGTGTCTAGCCAGTGCCTAGCCTGTGCCTAGCCAGTGTCTAGCCTTTGTCTAGCCTGTGCATAGCCTGTGTCTAGCCTGCGCCTAGCTAGTGTATAGCCTCTGTCTAGCCGGTGTCTAGCCTGTGTCTAGCCTGTGGCTAGCCTGTGCCTAGCCTGTGACTGGCCTGTGCCTAGCCAGTGTCTAGCCTGTGTCTAGCCTGTGCCTTGCCTGTGACTGGCATGTGCATAGCCTGTGCCTAGCCAGTGTCTAGCCCGTGTCTAGCCTGTGCCTTGCCTGAGACAGGCATGTGCCTAGCCTGTGCCTGGCCAGTGCAGCCTTTGTCTAGCCTGTGCATAGCCTGTGTCTAGCCTGTGCCCAGCCAGTGTCTAGCCTGTGTGTAGCCTGTGCCTACCCAGTTTCTAGCTTGTGTCTAGCCTGTGCTTAGCCAGTGTCTAGTCTGTGCCAATCCAGTGTCTAGCCTGTGCCTAGCCAGTGTCTAGCCAGTGCCTAGCCTGTGCCTAGCCAGTGTCTAGCCTTTGTCTAGCCTGTGCATAGCCTGTGTCTAGCCTGTGCCTAGCCAGTGTAAAGCCTCTGTCTAGCTTGTGTCTAGTCTGTGTCTAGCCGGTGTCTAGCCGGTGTCTAGCCTGTGCCTAGCCTGTGACTGGCCTGTGCCTAGCCAGTGTCTAGCCTGTGTCTAGCCTGTGCCTTGCCTGTGACTGGCATGTGCATAGCCTGTGCCTAGCCAGTGTCTAGCCTGTGTCTAGCCTGTGCCTTGCCTGAGACAGGCATGTGCCTAGCCTGTGCCTGGCCAGTGCAGCCTTTGTCTAGCCTGTGCCTAGCCTGTGCCTAGCCAGTGTCTAGCCTGTGCCCAGCCAGTGTCTAGCCTGTGTGTAGCCTGTGCCTAGCCAGTGCCTAGTCTGTGCCAATCCAGTGTCTAGCCTGTTTAGCCAGTGTCAAGCCAGTGCCTAGCCTGTGCCTAGCCAGTGTCTAGCCAGTGCCTAGCCTGTGCCTAGCCAGTTTCTAGCTTATGTCTAGCCTGTGCTTAGCCAGTGTCTAGTCTGTGCCAATCCAGTGTCTAGCCTGTGCCTAGCCAGTGTCTAGCCAGTGCCTAGCCTGTGCCTAGCCAGTGTCTAGCCTTTGTCTCGCCTGTGCATAGCCTGTGTCTAGCCTGTGCCTAGCCAGTGTAAAGCCTCTGTCTAGCCTGTGTCTAGTCTGTGTCTAGCCGGTGTCTAGGCGGTGTCTAGCCTGTGCCTAGCCTGTGCCTAGCCTGTGACTGGCCTGTGCCTAGCCAGTGTCTAGCCAGTGCCTAGCCTGTGCCTAGCCTGTGCCTAGCTCGTGTCTAGCCTGTGTCTAGCCTGTGCCTTGCCTGAGACTGGCATGTGCATAGCGTGTGCCTAGCCAGTGTCTAGCCTTTGTCTAGCCTGTGTATAGCCTGTGTCTAGCCTGTGCCTTGCCTGTGACGTGCATGTGCATAGCCTGTGTCTAGCCTGTGCCTAGCCTGTGCCTAGCCTGTGCCTAGCCTGTGCCTAGCCTGTGTCTAGCCTGTATCTAGCCTGTGTCTAGCCTGTGCTTTGCCTGAGACTGGCATGTGCATAGCCTGTGCCTTGCCTGAGACTGGCACGTGCATAGCGTGTGCCTAGCCAGTGTCTAGCCTGTGCCTTGCCTGTGACTGGCATGTGCATAGCCTGTGCCTAGCCAGTGTCTAGCCTGTGTCTAGCCTGTGCCTTGCCTGAGACAGGCATGTGCATAGCGTGTGCCTAGCCAGTGTCTAGCCAGTGCCTAGCCTGTGCCTAGCCAGTGTCTAGCCTTTGTCTAGCCTGTGCATAGCCTGTGTCTAGCCTGCGCCTAGCCAGTGTATAGCCTCTGTCTAGCCGGTGTCTAGCCTGTGTCTAGCCTGTGGCTAGCCTGTGCCTAGCCTGTTACTGGCCTGTGCCTAGCCAGTGTCTAGCCTGTGTCTAGCCTGTGCCTTGCCAGTGACTGGCATGTGCAAAGCCTGTGCCTAGCTAGTGTCTAGCCTGTACATAGCCTGTGTCTAGCCTGTGTCTAGCCTGTGTCTAGCCTGTGTCTAGCCTGTGCCTTGCCTGAGACTGGCATGTGCATAGCCTGTGCCTTGCCTGAGACTGGCATGTGCATAGCGTGTGCCTTGCCTGAGACTGGCATGTGCATAGCGTGTGCTTAGCCAGTGTCTAGCCTGTGCCTTGCCAGAGACTGCCATGTGCATAGCGTGTGCCTAGCCAGTGTCTAGCCAGTGCCTAGCCTGTGTCTAGCCTGTGTCTATTCTGTGCCTTGCCTGTGACTGGCATGTGCATAGCCTGTGCCTTACCAGTGTCTAGCCTGTGTCTAGCCTGTGCCTTGCCTGTGACTGGGATGTGCATAGCCTGTGCCTAGCCAGTGTCTAGCCTGTGTCTAGCCTGTGCCTAGCCAGTGTCTAGCCTGTGTCTAGTCTGTGCCAAGCCTGTGTCTTGCCTGTGTCTAGCCTGTGTCTAGCCTGTGTCTAGCCTGTGTTTAGCCTGTGCCTTGCCTGTGACTGGCATGTGCATAGCCTGTGCCTAGCCAGTGTCTAGCCTGTGTCTAGCCTGTGCCTTGCCTGAGACAGGCATGTGCATAGCGTGTGCCTAGCCAGTGTCTAGCCAGTGCCTAGCCTGTGCCTAGCCAGTGTCTAGCCTTTGTCTAGCCTGTGCATAGCCTGTGTCTAGCCTGTGCCTAGCCAGTGTATAGCCTCTGTCTAGCCTGTGTCTAGTCTGTGTCTAGCCGGTGTCTAGCCTGTGCCTAGCCTGTGCCTTGCCTGTGACTGGCATGTGCATAGCCTGTGCCTAGCAAGTGTCTAGCCTGTGTCTAGCCTGTGCCTTGCCTGAGACAGGCATGTGCATAGCGTGTGCCTAACCAGTGTCTAGCCAGTGCCTAGCCTGTGCCTAGCCAGTGTCTAGCCTTTGTCTAGCCTGTGCATAGCCTGTGTCTAGCCTGCGCCTAGCTAGTGTATAGCCTCTGTCTAGCCGGTGTCTAGCCTGTGTCTAGCCTGTGGCTAGCCTGTGCCTAGCCTGTGACTGGCCTGTGCCTAGCCAGTGTCTAGCCTGTGTCTAGCCTGTGCCTTGCCTGTGACTGGCATGTGCATAGCCTGTGCCTAGCCAGTGTCTAGCCTGTGTCTAGCCTGTGCCTTGCCTGAGACAGGCATGTGCCTAGCCTGTGCCTGGCCAGTGCAGCCTTTGTCTAGCCTGTGCCTAGCCTGTGCCTAGCCAGTGTCCAGCCTGTGCCCAGCCAGTGTCTAGCCTGTGTGTAGCCTGTGCCTACCCAGTTTCTAGCTTGTGTCTAGCCTGTGCTTAGCCAGTGTCTAGTCTGTGCCAATCCAGTGTCTAGCCTGTGCCTAGCCAGTGTCTAGCCAGTGCCTAGCCTGTGCCTAGCCAGTGTCTAGCCTTTGTCTAGCCTGTGCATAGCCTGTGTCTAGCCTGTGCCTAGCCAGTGTAAAGCCTCTGTCTAGCTTGTGTCTAGTCTGTGTCTAGCCGGTGTCTAGCCGGTGTCTAGCCTGTGCCTAGCCTGTGACTGGCCTGTGCCTAGCCAGTGTCTAGCCTGTGTCTAGCCTGTGCCTTGCCTGTGACTGGCATGTGCATAGCCTGTGCCTAGCCAGTGTCTAGCCTGTGTCTAGCCTGTGCCTTGCCTGAGACAGGCATGTGCCTAGCCTGTGCCTGGCCAGTGCAGCCTTTGTCTAGCCTGTGCCTAGCCTGTGCCTAGCCAGTGTCTAGCCTGTGCCCAGCCAGTGTCTAGCCTGTGTGTAGCCTGTGCCTAGCCAGTGCCTAGTCTGTGCCAATCCAGTGTCTAGCCTGTTTAGCCAGTGTCAAGCCAGTGCCTAGCCTGTGCCTAGCCAGTGTCTAGCCAGTGCCTAGCCTGTGCCTAGCCAGTTTCTAGCTTGTGTCTAGCCTGTGCTTAGCCAGTGTCTAGTCTGTGCCAATCCAGTGTCTAGCCTGTGCATAGCCTGTGTCTAGCCTGCGCCTAGCCAGTGTATAGCCTCTGTCTAGCCGGTGTCTAGCCTGTGTCTAGCCTGTGGCTAGCCTGTGCCTAGCCTGTGACTGGCCTGTGCCTAGCCATTGTCTAGCCTGTGTCTAGCCTGTGCCTTGCCTGTGACTGTCATGTGCATAGCCTGTGCCTCGCCAGTGTCTAGCCTGTGTCTAGCCTGTGCCTTGCCTGAGACAGGCATGTGCCTAGCCTGTGCCTGGCCAGTGCAGCCTTTGTCTAGCCTGTGCCTAGCCTGTGCCTAGCCAGTGTCTAGCCTGTGCCCAGCCAGTGTCTAGCCTGTGTGTAGCCTGTGCCAAGCCAGTTTCTAGCTTGTGTCTAGCCTGTGCTTAGCCAGTGTCTAGTCTGTTCCAATCCAGTGTCTAGCCTGTGCCTAGCCAGTGTCTAGCCAGTGTCTAGCCAGTGCCTAGCCTGTGCCTAGCCAGTGTCTAGCCTTTGTCTAGCCTGTGCATAGCCTGTGTCTAGCCTGTGCCTAGCCAGTGTAAAGCCTCTGTCTAGCCTGTGTCTAGTCTGTGTCTAGCCGTTGTCTAGGCGGTGTCTAGCCTGTGCCTAGCCTGTGACTGGCCTGTGCCTAGCCAGTGTCTAGCCAGTGCCTAGCCTGTGCCTAGCCTGTGCCTAGCCTGTGTCTAGCCTGTGTCTAGCCTGTGCCTTGCCTGAGACAGGCATGTGCATAGCGTGTGCCTAGCCAGTGTCTAGCCAGTGCCTAGCCTGTGCCTAGCCAGTGTCTAGCCTTTGTCTAGCCTGTGCATAGCCTGTGTCTAGCCTGCGCCTAGCCAGTGTATAGGCTCTGTCTAGCCGGTGTCTAGCCTGTGTCTAGCCTGTGGCTAGCCTGTGCCTAGCCTGTGACTGGCCTGTGCCTAGCCAGTGTCTAGCCTGTGTCTAGCCTGTGCCTTGCCTGTGACTGGCATGTGCATAGCCTGTGCCTAGCCAGTGTCTAGCCTGTGTCTAGCCTGTGCCTTGCCTGAGACAGGCATGTGCCTAGCCTGTGCCTGGCCAGTGTATAGGCTCTGTCTAGCCGGTGTCTAGCCTGTGTCTAGCCTGTGGCTAGCCTGTGCCTAGCCTGTGACTGGCCTGTGCCTAGCCAGTGTCTAGCCTGTGTCTAGCCTGTGCCTTGCCTGTGACTGGCATGTGCAAAGCCTGTGCCTAGCTAGTGTCTAGCCTGTACATAGCCTGTGTCTAGCCTGTGTCTAGCCTGTGTCTAGCCTGTGCCTTGCCTGAGACTGGCATGTGCATAGCCTGTGCCTTGCCTGAGACTGGCATGTGCATAGCGTGTGCCTAGCCAGTGTCTAGCCTGTGCCTTGCCAGAGACTGCCATGTGCATAGCGTGTGCCTAGCCAGTGTCTATCCAGTGCCTAGCCTGTGTCTAGCCTGTGTCTAGCCTGTGCCTTGCCTGTGACTGGCATGTGCATAGCCTGTGCCTTACCAGTGTCTAGCCTGTGTCTAGCCTGTGCCTTGCCTGTGACTGGGATGTGCATAGCCTGTGCCTAGCCAGTGTCTAGCCTGTGTCTAGCCTGTGCCTAGCCAGTGTCTAGCCTGTGTCTAGTCTGTGCCAAGCCTGTGTCTAGCCTGTGTCTAGCCTGTGTTTAGCCTGTGCCTTGCCTGTGACTGGCATGTGCATAGCCTGTGCCTAGCCAGTGTCTAGCCTGTGTCTAGCCTGTGCCTTGCCTGAGACAGGCATGTGCATAGCGTGTGCCTAGCCAGTGTATAGCCAGTGTCTAGCCAGTGCCTAGCCTGTGCCTAGCCAGTGTCTAGCCTTTGTCTAGCCTGTGCATAGCCTGTGTCTAGCCTGTGCCTAGCCAATGTATAGCCTCTGCCTAGCCTGTGTCTTATCTGTGTCTAGCCCGTGTCTAGCCTGTGCCTAGCCTGTGCCTTGCCTGTGACTGGCATGTGCATAGCCTGTGCCTAGCCAGTGTCTAGCCTGTGTCTAGCCTGTGTCTAGCCTGTGCCTTGCCTGAGACAGGCATGTGCATAGCGTGTGCCTAGCCAGTGTCTAGCCAGTGCCTAGCCTGTGCCTAGCCAGTGTCTAGCCTTTGTCTAGCCTGTGCATAGCCTGTGTCTAGCCTGCGCCTAGCCAGTGTATAGCCTCTGTCTAGCCGGTGTCTAGCCTGTGTCTAGCCTGTGGCTAGCCTGTGCCTAGCCTGTGACTGGCCTGTGCATAGCCAGTGTCTAGCCTGTGTCTAGCCTGTGCCTTGCCTGTGACTGGCATGTGCATAGCCTGTGCCTAGCCAGTGTCTAGCCTGTGTCTAGCCTGTGCCTTGCCTGAGACAGGCATGTGCCTAGCCTCTGCCTGGCCAGTGCAGCCTTTGTCTAGCCTGTGCCTAGCCTGTGCCTAGCCAGTGTCTAGCCTGTGCCCAGCCAGTGTCTAGCCTGTGTGTAGCCTGTGCCTTGCCAGTTTCTAGCTTGTGTCTAGCCTGTGCTTAGCCAGTGTCTAGTCTGTGCCAATCCAGTGTCTAGCCTGTGCCTAGCCAGTGTCTAGCCAGTGCCTAGCCTGTGCCTAGCCAGTGTCTAGCCTTTGTCTAGCCTGTGCATAGCCTGTGTCTAGCCTGTGCCTAGCCAGTGTAAAGCCTCTGTCTAGCTTGTGTCTAGTCTGTGTCTAGCCGGTGTCTAGCCTGTGCCTAGCCTGTGACTGGCCTGTGCCTAGCCGGTGTCTAGGCGGTGTCTAGCCTGTGCCTAGCCTGTGCCTAGCCTGTGACTGGCCTGTGCCTAGCCAGTGTCTAGCCAGTGCCTAGCCTGTGCCTAGCCTGTGTCTAGCCTGTGCCTTGCCTGAGACAGGCATGTGCCTAGCCTGTGCCTGGCCAGTGCAGCCTTTGTCTAGCCTGTGCCTAGCCTGTGCCTACCCAGTGTCTAGCCTGTGCCCAGCCAGTGTCTAGCCTATGTGTAGCCTGTGCATAGCCAGTTTCTAGCTTGTGTCTAGCCTGTGCTTAGCCAGTGTCTAGTCTGTGCCAATCCAGTGTCTAGCCTGTGCCTAGCCAGTGTCTAGCCAGTGCCTAGCCTGTGCCTAGCCAGTGTCTAGCCTTTGTCTAGCCTTTGTCTAGCCTGTGCATAGCCTGTGTCTAGCCTGTGCCTAGCCAGTGTAAAGCCTCTGTCTAGCCTGTGTCTAGTCTGTGTCTAGCCGGTGTCTAGCCGGTGTCTAGCCTGTGCCTAGCCTGTGACTGGCCTGTGCCTAGCCAGTGTCTAGCCTGTGTCTAGCCTGTGCCTTGCCTGTGACTGGCATGTGCATAGCCTGTGCCTAGCCAGTGTCTAGCCTGTGTCTAGCCTGTGCCTTGCCTGAGACAGGCATGTGCCTAGCCTGTGCCTGGCCAGTGCAGCCTTTGTCTAGCCTGTGCCTAGCCTGTGCCTAGCCAGTGTCTAGCCTGTGCCCAGCCAGTGTCTAGCCTGTGTGTAGCCTGTGCCTAGCCAGTGCCTAGTCTGTGCCAATCCAGTGTCTAGCCTGTTTAGCCAGTGTCTAGCCAGTGCCTAGCCTGTGCCTAGCCAGTGTCTAGCCAGTGCCTAGCCAGTGTCTAGCCAGTGCCTAGCCTGTGCCTAGCCAGTTTCTAGCTTGTGTCTAGCCTGTGCTTAGCCAGTGTCTAGTCTGTGCCAATCCAGTGTCTAGCCTGTGCCTAGCCAGTGTCTAGCCAGTGCCTAGCCAGTGTCTAGCCAGTGCCTAGCCTGTGCCTAGCCAGTGTATAGCCTTTGTCTAGCCTGTGCATAGCCTGTGTCTAGCCTGTGCCTAGCCAGTGTAAAGCCTCTGTCTAGCCTGTGTCTAGTCTGTGTCTAGCCGGTGTCTTGGCGGTGTCTAGCCTGTGCCTAGCCTGTGCCTAGCCTGTGACTGGCCTGTGCCTAGCCAGTGTCTAGCCAGTGCCTAGCCTGTGCCTAGCCTGTGCCTAGCTCGTGTTTAGCCTGTGCCTTGCCTGAGACTGGCATGTGCATAGCGTGTGCCTAGCCAGTGTCTAGCCAGTGCCTAGCCTATGCCTAGCCAGTGTCTAGCCTTTGTCTAGCCTGTGTATAGCCTGTGTCTAGCCTGTGCCTTGCCTGTGACTGGCATGTGCATAGCCTGTGTATAGCCTGTGCCTAGCCTGTGCCTAGCCTGTGCCTAGCCTGTGTCTAGCCTGTATCTAGCCTGTGTCTAGCCTGTGCTTTGCCTGAGACTGGCATGTGCATAGCCTGTGCCTTGCCTGAGACTGGCATGTGCATAGCGTGTGCCTTGCCTGAGACTGGCATGTGCATAGCGTGTGCCTAGCCAGTGTCTAGCCTGTGCCTTGCCAGAGACTGCCATGTGCATAGCGTGTGCCTAGCCAGTGTCTAGCCAGTGCCTAGCCTGTGTCTAGCCTGTGTCTAGCCTGTGCTTTGCCTGTGACTGGCATGTGCATAGCGTGTGCCTTACCAGTGTCTAGCCTGTGTCTAGCCTGTGCCTTGCCTGTGACTGGCATGTGCATAGCCTGTGCCTAGCCAGTGTCTAGCCTGTATCTAGCCTGTGCCTAGCCAGTGTCTAGCCTGTGTCTAGTCTGTGCCAAGCCTGTGTCTAGCCTGTGTCTAGCCTGTGTTTAGCCTGTGCCTTGCCTGTGACTGGCATGTGCATAGCCTGTGCCTAGCCAGTGTCTAGCCTGTGTCTAGCCTGTGCCTTGCCTGAGACAGGCATGTTCATAGCGTGTGCGTAGCCAGTGTCTAGCCAGTGCCTAGCCTGTGCCTAGCCAGTGTCTAGCCTTTGTGTAGCCTGTGCATAGCCTGTGTCTAGCCTGTGCCTAGCCAGTGTATAGCCTCTGTCTAGCCTGTGTCTAATCTGTGTCTAGCCGGTGTCTAGCCTGTGCCTAGCCAGTGTCTAGCCTTTGTCTAGCCTGTGCATAGCCTGTGTCTAGCCTGTGCCTAGCCAGTGTGAAGCGTCTGTCTAGCCTGTGTCTAGTCTGTGTCTAGCCGGTGTCTAGGCGGTGTCTAGCCTGTGCCTAGCCTGTGCCTAGCCTGTGGCTGGCCTGTGCCTAGCCAGTGTCTAGCCAGTGCCTAGCCTGTGCCTAGCCTGTGCCTAGCCTGTGTCTAGCCTGTGTCTAGCCTGTGCCTTGCCTGAGACAGGCATGTGCCTAGCCTGTGCCTGGCCAGTGCAGTCTTTGTCTAGCCTGTGCCTAGCCTGTGCCTACCCAGTGTCTAGCCTGTGCCCAGCCAGTGTCTAGCCTGTGTCTAGCCTGTGCATAGCCAGTTTCTAGCTTGTGTCTAGCCTGTGCTTAGCCAGTGTCTAGTCTGTGCCAATCCAGTGTCTAGCCTGTGCCTAGCCAGTGTCTAGCCAGTGCCTAGCCTGTGCCTAGCCAGTGTCTAGCCTTTGTCTAGCCTTTGTCTAGCCTGTGCATAGCCTGTGTCTAGCCTGTGCCTAGCTAGTGTAAAGCCTCTGTCTAGCCTGTGTCTAGTCTGTGTCTAGCCGGTGTCTAGGCGGTGTCTAGCCTGTGCCTAGCCTGTGCCTAGCCTGTGACTGGCCTGTGCCTAGCCAGTGTCTAGCCAGTGCCTAGCCTGTGCCTAGCCTGTGCCTAGCTCGTGTCTAGCCTGTGTCTAGCCTGTGCCTTGCCTGAGACTGGCATGTGCATAGCGTGTGCCTAGCCAGTGTCTAGCCTTTGTCTAGCCTGTGCCTTGCCTGAGACAGGCATGTGCCTAGCCTGTGCCTGGCCAGTGCAGCCTTTGTCTAGCCTGTGCCTAGCCTGTGCCTAGCCAGTGTTCAGCCTGTGCCCAGCCTGTGCCTAGCCAGTGTCTAGCCTGTGCCCAGCCAGTGTCTAGCCTGTGTGTAGCCTGTGCCTAGCCAGTGCCTAGTCTGTGCCAATCCAGTGTCTAGCCTGTTTAGCCAGTGCCAATCCAGTGTCTAGCCTGTGCCTAGCCAGTGTCTAGCCAGTGCCTAGCCTGTGCCTAGCCAGTGTCTAGCCTTTGTCTAGCCTGTGCATAGCCTGTGTCTAGCCTGTGCCTAGCCAGTGTAAAGCCTCTGTCTAGCCTGTGTCTAGTCTGTGTCTAGCCGGTGTCTAGGCGGTGTCTAGCCTGTGCCTAGCCTGTGCCTAGCCTGTGACTGGCCTGTGCCTAGCCAGTGTTTAGCCAGTGCCTAGCCTGTGCCTAGCCTGTGCCTAGCCTGTGCCTAGCTCGTGTCTAGCCTGTGTCTAGCCTGTGCCTTGCCTGAGACTGGCATGTGCATAGCGTGTGCCTAGCCAGTGTCTAGCCTTTGTCTAGCCTGTGTATAGACTGTGTCTAGCCTGTGCCTTGCCTGTGACGTGCATGTGCATAGCCTGTGTCTAGCCTGTGCCTAGCTTGTGCCTAGCCTGTGCCTAGCCTGTGTCTAGCCTGTATCTAGCATGTGTCTAGCCTGTGCTTTGCCTGAGACTGGCACGTGCATAGCGTGTGCCTAGCCAGTGTCTAGCCTGTGCCTTGCCAGAGACTGCCATGTGCATAGCGTGTGCCTAGCCAGTGTCTAGCCAGTGCCTAGCCTGTGTCTAGCCTGTGTCTAGCCTGTGCTTTGCCTGTGACTGGCATGTGCATAGCGTGTGCCTTACCAGTGTCTAGCCTGTGTCTAGCCTGTGCCTTGCCTGTGACTGGCATGTGCATAGCCTGTGCCTAGCCAGTGTCTAGCCTGTATCTTGCCTGTGCCAAGCCAGTGTCTAGCCTGTGTCTAGTCTGTGCCAAGCCTGTGTCTAGCCTGTGTCTAGCCTGTGTTTAGCCTGTGCCTTGCCTGTGACTGGCATGTGCATAGCCTGTGCCTAGCCAGTGTCTAGCCTGTGTCTAGCCTGTGCCTTGCCTGAGACAGGCATGTTCATAGCGTGTGCGTAGCCTGTGTCTAGCCAGTGCCTAGCCTGTGCCTAGCCAGTGTCTAGCCTTTGTGTAGCCTGTGCATAGCCTGTGTCTAGCCTGTGCCTAGCCAGTGTATAGCCTCTGTCTAGCCTGTGTCTAATCTGTGTCTAGCCGGTGTCTAGCCTGTGCCTAGCCTGTGTCTTGCCTGTGACTGGCATGTGCATAGCCTGTGCCTAGCCAGTGTCTAGCCTGTGTCTAGCCTGTGCCTTGCCTGAGACAGGCATGTGCATAGCGTGTGCCTAGCCAGTGTCTAGCCAGTGCCTAGCCTGTGCCTAGCCAGTGTCTAGCCTTTGTCTAGCCTGTGCATAGCCTGTGTCTAGCCTGCGCCTAGCCAGTGTATAGCCTCTGTCTAGCCGGTGTCTAGCCTGTGTCTAGCCTGTGGCTAGCCTGTGCCTAGCCTGTGACTGGCCTGTGCCTAGCCATTGTCTAGCCTGTGTCTAGCCTGTGCCTTGCCTGTGACTGGCATGTGCATAGCCTGTGCCTAGCCAGTGTCTAGCCTGTGTCTAGCCTGTGCCTTGCCTGAGACAGGCATGTGCCTAGCCTGTGCCTGGCCAGTGCAGCCTTTGTCTAGCCTGTGCCTAGCCTGTGCCCAGCCAGTGTTCAGCCTGTGCCCAGCCTGTGCCTAGCCAGTGTCTAGCCTGTGCCCAGCCAGTGTCTAGCCTGTGTGTAGCCTGTGCCTAGCCAGTGCCTAGTCTGTGCCAATCCAGTGTCTAGCCTGTTTAGCCAGTGTCAAGCCAGTGCCTAGCCTGTGCCTAGCCAGTGTCTAGCCAGTGCCTAGCCTGTGCCTAGCCAGTTTGTAGCTTGTGTCTAGCCTGTGCTTAGCCAGTGTCTAGTCTGTGCCAATCCAGTGTCTAGCCTGTGCCTAGCCAGTGTCTAGCCAGTGCCTAGCCTGTGCCTAGCCTTTGTCTAGCCTTTGTCTAGCCTGTGCATAGCCCGTGTCTAGCCTGTGCCTAGCTAGTGTAAAGCCTCTGTCTAGCCTGTGTCTAGTCTGTGTCTAGCCGGTGTCTAGGCGGTGTCTAGCCTGTGCCTAGCCTGTGCCTAGCCTGTGACTGGCCTGTGCCTAGCCAGTGTCTAGCCAGTGCCTAGCCTGTGCCTAGCCTGTGCCTAGCTCGTGTCTAGCCTGTGTCTAGCCTGTGCCTTGACTGAGACTGGCATGTGCATAGCGTGTGCCTAGCCAGTGTCTAGCCTTTGTCTAGCCTGTGCCTTGCCTGAGACAGGCATGTGCCTAGCCTGTGCCTGGCCAGTGCAGCCTTTGTCTAGCCTGTGCCTAGCCTGTGCCTAGCCAGTGTTCAGCCTGTGCCCAGCCTGTGCCTAGCCAGTGTCTAGCCTGTGCCCAGCCAGTGTCTAGCCTGTGTGTAGCCTGTGCCTAGCCAGTGCATAGTCTGTGCCAATCCAGTGTCTAGCCTGTTTAGCCAGTGTCAAGCCAGTGCCTAGCCTGTGCCTAGCCAGTGTCTAGCCAGTGCCTAGCCTGTGCCTAGCCAGTTTGTAGCTTGTGTCTAGCCTGTGCTTAGCCAGTGTCTAGAGTGTGCCAATCCAGTGTCTAGCCTTTGCCTAGCCAGTGTCTAGCCAGTGCCTAGCCTGTGCCTAGCCAGTGTCTAGCCTTTGTCTAGCCTGTGCATAGCCTGTGTCTAGCCTGTGCCTAGCCAGTGTAAAGCCTCTGTCTAGCCTGTGTCTAGTCTGTGTCTAGCCGGTGTCTAGGCGGTGTCTAGCCTGTGCCTAGCCTGTGCCTAGCCTGTGACTGGCCTGTGCCTAGCCAGTGTCTAGCCAGTGCCTAGCCTGTGCCTAGCCTGTGCCTAGCTCGTGTCTAGCCTGTGTCTAGCCTGTGCCTTGCCTGAGACTGGCATGTGCATAGCGTGTGCCTAGCCAGTGTCTAGCCTTTGTCTAGCCTGTGTATAGACTGTGTCTAGCCTGTGCCTTGCCTGTGACGTGCATGTGCATAGCCTGTGTCTAGCCTGTGCCTAGCTTGTGCCTAGCCTGTGCCTAGCCTGTGTCTAGCCTGTATCTAGCATGTGTCTAGCCTGTGCTTTGCCTGAGACTGGCACGTGCATAGCGTGTGCCTAGCCAGTGTCTAGCCTGTGCCTTGCCAGAGACTGCCATGTGCATAGCGTGTGCCTAGCCAGTGTCTAGCCAGTGCCTAGCCTGTGTCTAGCCTGTGTCTAGCCTGTGCTTTGCCTGTGACTGGCATGTGCATAGCGTGTGCCTTACCAGTGTCTAGCCTGTGTCTAGCCTGTGCCTTGCCTGTGACTGGCATGTGCATAGCCTGTGCCTAGCCAGTGTCTAGCCTGTATCTTGCCTGTGCCAAGCCAGTGTCTAGCCTGTGTCTAGTCTGTGCCAAGCCTGTGTCTAGCCTGTGTCTAGCCTATGTTTAGCCTGTGCCTTGCCTGTGACTGGCATGTGCATAGCCTGTGCCTAGCCAGTGTCTAGCCTGTGTCTAGCCTGTGCCTTGCCTGAGACAGGCATGTTCATAGCGTGTGCGTAGCCAGTGTCTAGCCAGTGCCTAGCCTGTGCCTAGCCAGTGTCTAGCCTTTGTGTAGCCTGTGCATAGCCTGTGTCTAGCCTGTGCCTAGCCAGTGTATAGCCTCTGTCTAGCCTGTGTCTAATCTGTGTCTAGCCGGTGTCTAGCCTGTGCCTAGCCTGTGTCTTGCCTGTGACTGGCATGTGCATAGCCTGTGCCTAGCCAGTGTCTAGCCTGTGTCTAGCCTGTGCCTTGCCTGAGACAGGCATGTGCATAGCGTGTGCCTAGCCAGTGTCTAGCCAGTGCCTAGCCTGTGCCTAGCCAGTGTCTAGCCTTTGTCTAGCCTGTGCATAGCCTGTGTCTAGCCTGCGCCTAGCCAGTGTATAGCCTCTGTCTAGCCGGTGTCTAGCCTGTGTCTAGCCTGTGGCTAGCCTGTGCCTAGCCTGTGCCTTGCCTGTGACTGGCATGTGCATAGCCTGTGCCTAGCCAGTGCCTTGCCTGTGACTGGCATGTGCATAGCCTGTGCCTAGCCAGTGTCTAGCCTGTGTCTAGCCTGTGCCTTGCCTGAGACAGGCATGTGCCTAGCCTGTGCCTGGCCAGTGCAGCCTTTGTCTAGCCTGTGCCTAGCCTGTGCCTAGCCTGTGCCTAGCCAGTGTCTAGCCTGTGCCCAGCCAGTGTCTAGCCTGTGTGTAGCCTGTGCCTAGCCAGTTTCTAGCTTGTGTCTAGCCTGTGCTTAGCCAGTGTCTAGTCTGTTCCAATCCAGTGTCTAGCCTGTGCCTAGCCAGTGTCTAGCCAGTGTCTAGCCAGTGCCTAGCCTGTGCCTAGCCAGTGTCTAGCCTTTGTCTAGCCTGTGCATAGCCTGTGTCTAGCCTGTGCCTAGCCAGTGTAAAGCCTCTGTCTAGCCTGTGTCTAGTCTGTGTCTAGCCGTTGTCTAGGCGGTGTCTAGCCTGTGCCTAGCCTGTGACTGGCCTGTGCCTAGCCAGTGTCTAGCCAGTGCCTAGCCTGTGCCTAGCCTGTGCCTAGCCTGTGTCTAGCCTGTGTCTAGCCTGTGCCTTGCCTGAGACAGGCATGTGCATAGCGTGTGCCTAGCCAGTGTCTAGCCAGTGCCCTGCCTGTGCCTAGCCAGTGTCTAACCTTTGTCTAGCCTGTGCATAGCCTGTGTCTAGCCTGCGCCTAGCCAGTGTATAGCCTCTGTCTAGCCGGTGTCTAGCCTGTGTCTAGCCTGTGGCTAGCCTGTGCCTAGCCTGTGACTGGCCTGTGCCTAGCCAGTGTCTAGCCTGTGTCTAGCCTGTGCCTTGCCTGTGACTGGCATGTGCAAAGCCTGTGCCTAGCTAGTGTCTAGCCTGTACATAGCCTGTGTCTAGCCTGTGTCTAGCCTGTGTCTAGCCTGTGTCTAGCCTGTGCCTTGCCTGAGACTGGCATGTGCATAGCCTGTGCCTTGCCTGAGACTGGCATGTGCATAGCGTGTGCCTAGCCAGTGTCTAGCCTGTGCCTTGCCAGAGACTGCCATGTGCATAGCGTGTGCCTAGCCAGTGTCTAGCCAGTGCCTAGCCTGTGTCTAGCCTGTGTCTAGCCTGTGCCTTGCCTGTGACTGGCATGTGCATAGCCTGTGCCTTACCAGTGTCTAGCCTGTGTCTAGCCTGTGCCTTGCCTGTGACTGGGATGTGCATAGCCTGTGCCTAGCCAGTGTCTAGCCTGTGTCTAGCCTGTGCCTAGCCAGTGTCTAGCCTGTGTCTAGTCTGTGCCAAGCCTGTGTCTAGCCTGTGTCTAGCCTGTGTCTAGCCTGTGTTTAGCCTGTGCCTTGCCTGTGACTGGCATGTGCATAGCCTGTGCCTAGCCAGTGTCTAGCCTGTGTCTAGCCTGTGCCTTGCCTGAGACAGGCATGTGCATAGCGTGTGCCTAGCCAGTGTCTAGCCAGTGCCTAGCCTTTGTCTAGCCTGTGCATAGCCTGTGTCTAGCCTGTGCCTAGCCAATGTATAGCCTCTGTCTAGCCTGTGTCTTATCTGTGTCTAGCCTGTGCCTAGCCTGTGCCTTGCCTGTGACTGGCATGTGCATAGCCTGTGCCTAGCCAGTGTCTAGCCTGTGTCTAGCCTGTGCCTTGCCTGAGACAGGCATGTGCATAGCGTGTGCCTAGCCAGTGTCTAGCCAGTGCCTAGCCTGTGCCTAGCCAGTGTCTAGCCTTTGTCTAGCCTGTGCATAGCCTGTGTCTAGCCTGCGCCTAGCCAGTGTATAGCCTCTGTCTAGCCGGTGTCTAGCCTGTGGCTAGCCTGTGCCTAGCCTGTGACTGGCCTGTGCATAGCCAGTGTCTAGCCTGTGTCTAGCCTGTGCCTTGCCTGTGACTGGCATGTGCATAGCCTGTGCCTAGCCAGTGTCTAGCCTGTGTCTAGCCTGTGCCTTGCCTGAGACAGGCATGTGCCTAGCCTGTGCCTGGCCAGTGCAGCCTTTGTCTAGCCTGCGCCTAGCCTGTGCCTAGCCAGTGTCTAGCCTGTGCCCAGCCAGTGTCTAGCCTGTGTGTAGCCTGTGCCTAGCCAGTTTCTAGCTTGTGTCTAGCCTGTGCTTAGCCAGTGTCTAGTCTGTGCCAATCCAGTGTCTAGCCTGTGCCTAGCGAGTGTCTAGCCAGTGCCTAGCCTGTGCCTAGCCAGTGTCAAGCCTTTGTCTAGCCTGTGCATAGCCTGTGTCTAGCCTGTGCCTAGCCAGTGTAAAGCCTCTGTCTAGCTTGTGTCTAGTCTGTGTCTAGCCGGTGTCTAGCCGGTGTCTAGCCTGTGCCTAGCCTGTGACTGGCCTGTGCCTAGCCGGTGTCTAGGCGGTGTCTAGCCTGTGCCTAGCCTGTGACTGGCCTGTGCCTAGCCAGTGTCTAGCCAGTGCCTAGCCTGTGCCTAGCCTGTGCCTAGCCTGTGTCTAGCCTGTGCCTTGCCTGAGACAGGCATGTGCCTAGCCTGTGCCTGGCCAGTGCAACCTTTGTCTAGCCTGTGCCTAGCCTGTGCCTACCCAGTGTCTAGCCTGTGCCCAGCCAGTGTCTAGCCTGTGTGTAGCCTGTGCATAGCCAGTTTCTAGCTTGTGTCTAGCCTGTGCTTAGCCAGTGTCTAGTCTGTGCCAATCCAGTGTCTAGCCTGTGCCTAGCCAGTGTCTAGCCAGTGCCTAGCCTGTGCCTAGCCAGTGTCTAGCCTTTGTCTAGCCTTTGTCTAGCCTGTGCATAGCCTGTGTCTAGCCTGTGCCTAGCCAGTGTAAAGCCTCTGTCTAGCCTGTGTCTAGTCTGTGTCTAGCCGGTGTCTAGCCGGTGTCTAGCCTGTGCCTAGCCTGTGACTGGCCTGTGCCTAGCCAGTGTCTAGCCTGTGTCTAGCCTGTGCCTTGCCTGTGACTGGCATGTGCATAGCCTGTGCCTAGCCAGTGTCTAGCCTGTGTCTGGCCTGTGCCTTGCCTGAGACAGGCATGTGCCTAGCCTGTGCCTGGCCAGTGCAGCCTTTGTCTAGCCTGTGCCTAGCCTGTGCCTAGCCAGTGTCTAGCCTGTGCCCAGCCAGTGTCTAGCCTGTGTGTAGCCTGTGCCTAGCCAGTGCCTAGTCTGTGCCAATCCAGTGTCTAGCCTGTTTAGCCAGTGTCTAGCCAGTGCCTAGCCTGTGCCTAGCCAGTGTCTAGCCAGTGCCTAGCCTGTGCCTAGCCAGTTTCTAGCTTGTGTCTAGCCTGTGCTTAGCCAGTGTCTAGTCTGTGCCAATCCAGTGTCTAGCCTGTGCCTAGCCAGTGTCTAGCCAGTGCCTAGCCTGTGCCTAGCCAGTGTCTAGCCTTTGTCTAGCCTGTGCATAGCCTGTGTCTAGCCTGTGCCTAGCCAGTGTAAAGCCTCTGTCTAGCCTGTGTCTAGTCTGTGTCTAGCCGGTGTCTTGGCGGTGTCTAGCCTGTGCCTAGCCTGTGCCTAGCCTGTGCCTAGCCTGTGACTGGCCTGTGCCTAGCCAGTGTCTAGCCAGTGCCTAGCCTGTGCCTAGCCTGTGCCTAGCTCGTGTCTAGCCTGTGTCTAGCCTGTGCCTTGCCTGAGACTGGCATGTGCATAGCGTGTGCCTAGCCAGTGTCTAGCCAGTGCCTAGCCTATGCCTAGCCAGTGTCTAGCCTTTGTCTAGCCTGTGTATAGCCTGTGTCTAGCCTGTGCCTTGCCTGTGACTGGCATGTGCATAGCCTGTGTCTAGCCTGTGCCTAGCCTGTGCCTAGCCTGTGCCTAGCCTATGTTTAGCCTGTATCTAGCCTGTGTCTAGCCTGTGCTTTGCCTGAGACTGGCATGTGCATAGCCTGTGCCTTGCCTGAGACTGGCATGTGCATAGCGTGTGCCTAGCCAGTGTCTAGCCTGTGCCTTGCCAGAGACTGCCATGTGCATAGCGTGTGCCTAGCCAGTGTCTAGCCAGTGCCTAGCCTGTGTCTAGCCTGTGTCTAGCCTGTGCTTTGCCTGTGACTGGCATGTGCATAGCGTGTGCCTTACCAGTGTCTAGCCTGTGTCTAGCCTGTGCCTTGCCTGTGACTGGCATGTGCATAGCCTGTGCCTAGCCAGTGTCTAGCCTGTATCTAGCCTGTGCCTAGCCAGTGTCTAGCCTTTGTCTAGTCTGTGCCAAGCCTGTGTCTAGCCTGTGTTTAGCCTGTGCCTTGCCTGTGACTGGCATGTGCATAGCCTGTGCCTAGCCAGTGTCTAGCCTGTGTCTAGCCTGTGCCTTGCCTGAGACAGGCATGTTCATAGCGTGTGCGTAGCCAGTGTCTAGCCAGTGCCTAGCCTGTGCCTAGCCAGTGTCTAGCCTTTGTGTAGCCTGTGCATAGCCTGTGTCTAGCCTGTGCCTAGCCAGTGTATAGCCTCTGTCTAGCCTGTGTCTAATCTGTGTCTAGCCGGTGTCTAGCCTGTGCCTAGCCAGTGTCTAGCCTTTGTCTAGCCTGTGCATAGCCTGTGTCTAGCCTGTGCCTAGCCAGTGTGAAGCGTCTGTCTAGCCTGTGTCTAGTCTGTGTCTAGCCGGTGTCTAGGCGGTGTCTAGCCTGTGCCTAGCCTGTGCCTAGCCTGTGGCTGGCCTGTGCCTAGCCAGTGTCTAGCCAGTGCCTAGCCTGTGCCTAGCCTGTGCCTAGCCTGTGTCTAGCCTGTGTCTAGCCTGTGCCTTGCCTGAGACAGGCCTGTGCCTAGCCTGTGCGTGGCCAGTGCAGCCTTTGTCTAGCCTGTGCCTAGCCTGTGCCTACCCAGTGTCTAGCCTGTGCCCAGCCAGTGTCTAGCCTGTGTGTAGCCTGTGCATAGCCAGTTTCTAGCTTGTGTCTAGCCTGTGCTTAGCCAGTGTCTAGTCTGTGCCAATCCAGTGTCTAGCCTGTGCCTAGCCCGTGTCTAGCCAGTGCCTAGCCTGTGCCTAGCCAGTGTCTAGCCTTTGTCTAGCCTTTGTCTAGCCTGTGCATAGCCTGTGTCTAGCCTGTGCCTAGTCAGTGTAAAGCCTCTGTCTAGCCTGTGTCTAGTCTGTGTCTAGCCGGTGTCTAGCCTGTGCCTAGCCTGTGACTGGCCTGTGCCTAGCCAGAGTCTAGCCTGTGTCTAGCCTGTGCCTTGCCTGTGACTGGCATGCGCATAGCCTGTGCCTAGCCAGTGTCTAGCCTGTGTCTAGCCTGTGCCTTGCCTGAGACAGGCATGTGCCTAGCCTGTGCCTGGCCAGTGCAGCCTTTGTCTAGCCTGTGCCTAGCCTGTGCCTAGCCAGTGTTCAGCCTGTGCCCAGCCAGTGTCTAGCTTGTGTGTAGCCAGTGCCTAGCCAGTTTCTAGCTTGTGTCTAGTCTGGGCTTAGCCAGTGTCTAGTCTGTGCCAATCCAGTGTCTAGCCTGTGCCTAGCCAGTGTCTAGCCAGTGCCTAGCCTGTGCCTAGCCAGTTTCTAGCTTGTGTCTAGCCTGTGCTTAGCCAGTGTCTAGTCTGTGCCAATCAAGTGTCTAGCCTGTGCCTAGCCAGTGTCTAGCCAGTGCCTAGCCTGTGCCTAGCCAGTGTCTAGCCTTTTTCTAGCCTGTGCATAGTCTGTGTCTAGCCTGTGCCTAGCCAGTGTAAAGCCTCTGTCTAGCCTGTGTCTAGTCTGTGTCTAGCCGGTGTCTAGGCGGTGTCTAGGCTGTGCCTAGCCTGTGCCTAGCCTGTGACTGGCCTGTGCCTAGCCAGTGTCTAGCCAGTGCCTTGCCTGTGCCTAGCCTGTGCCTAGCCTGTGTCTAGCCTGTGTCTAGCCTGTGCCTTGCCTGTGACTGGCATTTGCATAGCCTGTGCCTAGCTCGTGTCTAGCCTTTGTCTAGCCTGTGCCTTGCCTGAGACAGGCATGTGCCTAGCCTGTGCCTGGCCAGTGCAGCCTTTGTCTAGCCTGTGCCTAGCCTGTGCCTAGCCAGTGTTCAGCCTGTGCCCAGCCAGTGTCTAGCCTGTGTGTAGCCAGTGCCTAGCCAGTTTCTAGCTTGTGTCTAGCCTGGGCTTAGCCAGTGTCTAGTCTGTGCCAATCCAGTGTCTAGCCTGTGCCTAGCCAGTGTCTAGCCAGTGCCTAGCCTGTGCCTAGCCAGTTTCTAGCTTGTGTCTAGCCTGTGCTTAGCCAGTGTCTAGTCTGTGCCAATCCAGTGTCTAGCCTGTGCCTAGCCAGTGTCTAGCCTGTGCCTAGCCTGTGCCTAGCCAGTTTCTAGCTTGTGTCTAGCCTGTGCTTAGCCAGTGTCTAGTCTGTGCCAATCCAGTGTCTAGCCTGTGCCTAGCCAGTGTCTAGCCAGTGCCTAGCCTGTGCCTAGCCAGTGTCTAGCCTTTGTCTAGCCTGTGCATAGCCTGTGTCTAGCCTGTGCCTAGCCAGTGTAAAGCCTCTGTCTAGCCTGTGTCTAGTCTGTGTCTAGCCGGTGTCTAGGCGGTGTCTAGGCTGTGCCTAGCCTGTGCCTAGCCTGTGACTGGCCTGTGTCTAGCCAGTGCCTAGCCTGTGCCTAGCCAGTGTCTAGCCTTTGTCTAGCCTGTGTCTAGCCTGTGTCTAGCCTGTGCCTTGCCTGTGACTGGCATGTGCATAGCCTGTGTCTAGCCTGTGCCTAGCCTGTGTCTAGCCTGTGTCTAGCCTGTGTCTAGCCTGTGTCTAGCCTGTGCCTTGCCTGAGACTGGCATGTGCATAGCCTGTGCCTTGCCTGAGACTGGCATGTGCATAGCGTGTGCCTAGCCAGTGTCTAGCCTGTGCCTTGCCAGAGACTGCCATGTGCATAGCGTGTGCCTAGCCAGTGTCTAGCCAGTGCCTAGCCTGTGTCTAGCCTGTGTCTAGCCTGTGTCTTGCCTGTGACTGGCATGTGCATAGCCTGTGCCTTACCAGTGTCTAGCCTGTGTCTAGCCTGTGCCTTGCCTGTGACTGGCATGTGCATAGCCTGTGCCTAGCCAGTGTCTAGCCTGTATCTAGCCTGTGCCTAGCCAGTGTCTAGCCTGTGTCTAGTCTGTGCCAAGCCTGTGTCTAGCCTGTGTCTAGCCTGTGTTTAGCCTGTGCCTTGCCTGTGACTGGCATGTGCATAGCCTGTGCCTAGCCAGTGTCTAGCCTGTGTCTAGCCTGTGCCTTGCCTGAGACAGGCATGTGCATAGCGTGTGCCTAGCCAGTGTCTAGCCAGTGCCTAGCCTGTGCCTAGCCAGTTTCTAGCCTTTGTGTAGCCTGTGCATAGCCTGTGTCTAGCCTGTGCCTAGCCAGTGTATAGCCTCTGTCTAGCCTGTGTCTAATCTGTGTCTAGCCGGTGTCTAGCCTGTGCCTAGCCTGTGCCTTGCCTGTGACTGGCATGTGCATAGCCTGTGCCTAGCCAGTGTCTAGCCTGTGTCTAGCCTGTGCCTTGCCTGAGACAGGCATGTGCATAGCGTGTGCCTAGCCAGTGTCTAGCCAGTGCCTAGCCTGTGCCTAGCCAGTGTCTAGCCTTTGTCTAGCCTGTGCATAGCCTGTGTCTAGCCTGCGCCTAGCCAGTGTATAGCCTCTGTCTAGCCGGTGTCTAGCCTGTGTCTAGCCTGTGGCTAGCCAGTGCCTAGCCTGTGACTGGCCTGTGCCTAGCCAGTGTCTAGCCTGTGTCTAGCCTGTGCCTTGCCTGTGACTGGCATGTGCATAGCCTGTGCCTAGCCAGTGTCTGGCCTGTGTCTAGCCTGTGCCTTGCCTGAGACAGGCATGTGCCTAGCCTGTGCCTGGCCAGTGCAGCCTTTGTCTAGCCTGTGCCTAGCCTGTGCCTAGCCAGTGTCTAGCCTTTGTCTAGCCTTTGTCTAGCCTGTGCATAGCCTCTGTCTAGCCTGTGCCTAGCCAGTGTAAAGCCTCTGTCTAGCCTGTGTCTAGTCTGTGTCTAGCCGGTGTCTAGCCTGTGCCTAGCCTGTGACTGGCCTGTGCCTAGCCAGTGTCTAGCCTGTGTCTAGCCTGTGCCTTGCCTGTGACTGGCATGTGCATAGCCTGTGCCTAGCCAGTGTCTAGCCTGTGTCTAGCCTGTGCCTTGCCTGAGACAGGCATGTGCCTAGCCTGTGCCTGGCCAGTGCAGCCTTTGTCTAGCCTGTGCCTAGCCTGTGCCTAGCCAGTATTCAGCCTGTGCCCAGCCAGTGTCTAGCCTGTGTGTAGCCAGTGCCTAGCCAGTTTCTAGCTTGTGTCTAGCCTGGGCTTAGCCAGTGTCTAGTCTGTGCCAATCCAGTGTCTAGCCTGTGCCTAGCCAGTGTCTAGCCAGTGCCTAGCCTGTGCCTAGCCAGTTTCTAGCTTGTGTCTAGCCTGTGCTTAGCCAGTGTCTAGTCTGTGCCAATCCAGTGTCTAGCCTGTGCCTAGCCAGTGTCTAGCCAGTGCCTAGCCTGTGCCTAGCCAGTGTCTAGCCTTTGTCTAGCCTGTGCATAGCCTGTGTCTAGCCTGTGCCTAGCCAGTGTAAAGCCTGTGTCTAGTCTGTGTCTAGCCGGTGTCTAGGCGGTGTCTAGGCTGTGCCTAGCCTGTGCCTAGCCTGTGACTGGCCTGTGCCTAGCCAGTGTCTAGCCAGTGCCTAGCCTGTGCCTAGCCTGTGCCTAGCCTGTGTCTAGCCTGTGTCTAGCCTGTGCCTTGCCTGTGACTGGCATTTGCATAGCCTGTGCCTAGCTCGTGTCTAGCCTTTGTCTAGCCTGTGCCTTGCCTGAGACTGGCATGTGCATAGCGTGTGCCTAGCCAGTGTCTAGCCAGTGCCTAGCCTGTGCCTAGCCAGTGTCTAGCCTTTGTCTAGCCTGTGTCTAGCCTGTGTCTAGCCTGTGCCTTGCCTGTGACTGGCATGTGCATAGCCTGTGTCTAGCCTGTGCCTAGCCTGTGTCTAGCCTGTGTCTAGCCTGTGTCTAGCCTGTGTCTAGCCTGTGCCTTGCCTGAGACTGGCATGAGCATAGCCTGTGCCTTGCCTGAGACTGGCATGTGCATAGCGTGTGCCTAGCCAGTGTCTAGCCTGTGCCTTGCCAGAGACTGCCATGTGCATAGCGTGTGCCTAGCCAGTGTCTAGCCAGTGCCTAGCCTGTGTCTAGCCTGTGTCTAGCCTGTGCCTTGCCTGTGACTGGCGTGTGCATAGCCTGTGCCTTACCAGTGTCTAGCCTGTGTCTAGCCTGTGCCTTGCCTGTGACTGGCATGTGCATAGCCTGTGCCTAGCCAGTGTCTAGCCTGTATCTAGCCTGTGCCTAGCCAGTGTCTAGCCTGTGTCTAGTCTGTGCCAAGCCTGTGTCTAGCCTGTGTCTAGCCTGTGTTTAGCTTGTGCCTTGCCTGTGACTGGCATGTGCGTAGCCTGTGCCTCGCCAGTGTCTAGCCTGTGTCTAGCCTGTGCCTTGCCTGAGACAGGCATGTGCATAGCGTGTGCCTAGCCAGTGTCTAGCCAGTGCCTCGCCTGTGCCTAGCCAGTGTCTAGCCTTTGTGTAGCCTGTGCATAGCCTGTGTCTAGCCTGTGCCTAGCCAGTGTATAGCCTCTGTCTAGCCTGTGTCTAATCTGTGTCTAGCCGGTGTCTAGCCTGTGCCTAGCCTGTGCCTTGCCTGTGACTGGCATGTGCATAGCCTGTGCCTAGCCAGTGTCTAGCCTGTGTCTAGCCTGTGCCTTGCCTGAGACAGGCATGTGCATAGCGTGTGCCTAGCCTGTGTCTAGCCAGTGCCTAGCCTGTGCCTAGCCAGTGTCTAGCCTGTGTCTAGCCTGTGCCTTGCCTGAGACAGGCATGTGCATAGCGTGTGCCTAGCCAGTGTCTAGCCAGTGCCTAGCCTGTGCCTAGCCAGTGTCTAGCCTTTGTGTAGCCTGTGCATAGCCTGTGTCTAGCCTGTGCCTAGCCAGTGTATAGCCTCTGTCTAGCCTGTGTCTAATCTGTGTCTAGCCGGTGTCTAGCCTGTGCCTAGCCTGTGCCTTGCCTGTGACTGGCATGTGCATAGCCTGTGCCTAGCCAGTGTCTAGCCTGTGTCTAGCCTGTGCCTTGCCTGAGACAGGCATGTGCATAGCGTGTGCCTAGCTAGTGTCTAGCCAGTGCCTAGCCTGTGCCTAGCCAGTGTCTAGCCTTTGTCTAGCCTGTGCATAGCCTGTGTCTAGCCTGCGCCTAGCCAGTGTATAGCCTCTGTCTAGCCGGTGTCTAGCCTGTGTCTAGCCTGTGGCTAGCCTGTGCCTAGCCTGTGACTGGCCTGTGCCTAGCCAGTGTCTAGCCTGTGTCTAGCCTGTGCCTTGCCTGTGACTGGCATGTGCATAGCCTGTGCCTAGCCAGTGTCTAGCCTGTGTCTAGCCTGTGCCTTGCCTGAGACAGGCATGTGCCTAGCCTGTGCCTGGCCAGTGCAGCCTTTGTCTAGCCTGTGCCTAGCCTGTGCCTAGCCAGTGTCTAGCCTGTGCCCAGCCAGTGTCTAGCCTGTGTGTAGCCTGTGCCTAGCCAGTTTCTAGCTTGTGTCTAGCCTGTGCTTAGCCAGTGTCTAGTCTGTGCCAATCCAGTGTCTAGCCTGTGCCTAGCCAGTGTCTAGCCAGTGCCTTGCCTGTGCATAGCCAGTGTCTAGCCTTTGTCTAGCCTGTGCATAGCCTGTGTCTAGCCTGTGCCTGGCCAGTGTAAAGCCTCTGTCTAGCCTGTGTCTAGTCTGTGTCTAGCCGTTGTCTAGGCGGTGTCTAGCCTGTGCCTAGCCTGTGCCTAGTCTGTGACTGGCCTGTGCCTAGCCAGTGTCTAGCCAGTGCCTAGCCTGTGCCTAGCCTGTGCCTAGCCAGTGTCTAGCCTGTGTCTTGCCTGTGCCTAGCCTGTGTCTAGCCTGTGTCTAGCCTGTGCCTTGCCTGTGACTGGCATGTGCATAGCCTGTGCCTAGCCAGTGTCTAGCCTGTGTCTAGCCTGTGCCTCGCCTGAGACTGGCATGTGCATAGCGTGTGCCTAGCCAGTGTCTAGCCTGTGTCTAGCCTGCGCCTAGCCAGTGTATAGCCTCTGTCTAGCCGGTGTCTAGCCTGTGTCTAGCCTGTGGCTAGCCTGTGCCTAGCCTGTGACTGGCCTGTGCCTAGCCAGTGTCTAGCCTGTGTCTAGCCTGTGCCTTGCCTGTGACTGGCATGTGCATAGCCTGTGTCTCGCCTGTGTCTAGCCTGTGTCTAGCCTGTGCCTTGCCTGTGACTGGCATGTGCATAGCCTGTGCCTAGCCAGTGTCTACCCTCTGTCTAGCCTGTGCCTTGCCTGAGACTGGCATGTGCATAGCGTGTGCCTAGCCAGTGTCTAGCCTGTGCCTTGCCTGAGACTGGCATGTGCATATCCTGTGCCTAGCCAGTGTCTAGCCTGTGTCTAGCCTGTGCCTAGCCTGTGTCTAGCCTATGTCTAGCCTGTGCCTTGCCTGTGACTGGCATGTGCATAGCCTGTGCCTAGCCTGTGTCTAGCCTGTGTCTAGCCTGTGTCTAGCCTGTGCCTTGCCTGAGACTGGCATGTGCATAGCGTGTGCCTAGCCAGTGTCTAGCCAGTGCCTAGCCTGTGCATAGCCTGTGCCTAGCCAGTGTCTAGCCTGTGTCTAGCCTGTGTCTCGCCTGTGTCTAGCCTGTGTCTAGCCTGTGCCTTGCCTGTGACTGGCATGTGCATAAACTGTGCCTAGCCAGTGTCTAGCTTGTGTCTAGCCTGTGCCTTGCCTGAGACTGGCATGTGCATAGCGTGTGCCTAGCCAGTGTCTAGCCTGTGTCTAGCCTGTGCCTTGCCTGAGACTGGCATGTGCATAGCCTGTGCCTAGCCAGTGTCTAGCCTCTGTCTAGTCTGTGCCTTGCCTGAGACTGGCATGTGCATAGCGTGTGCCTAGCCAGTGTCTAGCCAGTGCCTAGCCTGTGCCTAGCCAGTGTCTAGCCTTTGTCTAGCCTGTGTCTAGCCTCTGTCTAGGCTGTGCCTTGCCTGTGACTGGCATGTGCATAGCCTGTGTCTAGCCTGTGTCTAGCCTGTGCCTTGCCTGAGACTGGCATGTGCATAGCCTGTGCCTAGCCAGTGTCTAGCCTGTGTCTAGCCTGTGCCTAGCCTGTGTCTAGCCTATGTCTAGCCTGTGCCTTGCCTGTGACTGGCATGTGCATAGCCTGTGCCTAGCCAGTGTCTAGCCTGTGTCTAGCCTGTGTCTAGCCTGTGTCTAGCCAGTGCCTTGCCTGAGACTGGCATGTGCATAGCGTGTGCCTAGCCAGTGTCCAGCCAGTGCCTAGCCTGTGCCTAGCCTGTGCCTAGCCTGTGCCTAGCCTGTGCCTAGCCTGTGCCTAGCCAGTGTCTAGCCTGTGTCTAGCCTGTGCCTAGCCTGTGTCTAGCCTGTGCCTTGCCTGTGACTGGCATGTGCATAGCCTGTGCCTAGCCAGTGTCTAGCCTGTGTCTATCCTGTGCCTTGCCTGAGACTGGCATGTGCATAGCGTGTGCCTAGCCAGTGTCTAGCCAGTGCCTAGCTTGTGCCTAGCCAGTGTCTAGCCTTTGTCTAGCCTGTGCATGGCCTGTGTCTAGCCTGTGCCTAGCCAGTGTATAGCCTCTGTCTAGCCTGTGTCTAGTCAGTGTCTAGCCTGTGTCTAGCCTGTGTCTAGCCTGTGTCTAGCCTGTGTCCAGCCTGTGTCTAGCCTGTGTCTAGCCTGTGTCTAGCCTGTGTCTAGCCTGTGTCCAGCCTGTGTCCAGCCTGTGTCTAGCATGTTTCTAGCCTGTGTCTAGCCTGTATCTAGCCTGTGTCTAGCCTGTGTCTAGCTTGTGTCTAGCCTGTGTCTAGCCTGTGTCTAGCCTGTGTCTAGCCTGTGCCTAGCCTGTGTCTAGCCTGTGTCTAGCCTGTGTCTAGCCTGTGTCTAGCCTGTGTCTAGCCTGTGTCTAGCCTGTGTCTAGCCTGTGTCTAGCCTGTGTCTAGCCTGTGTCTAGCCTGTGTCTAGCCTGTGTCTAGCCTGTGTCTAGCCTGTGTCTAGCCTGTGCCTAGCCAGTGTCTAGCCTGTGTCTAGCCTGTGCCTTGCCTGTGACATGCATGTGACTGGCATGTGCATAGCCTGTGCCTAGCCAGTGTCTAGCCTGTGTCTAGCCTGTGCCTTGCCAGTGACTGGCATGTGCATAGTCTGTGCCTAGCCAGTGTCTGGCCTGTGTCTAGCCTGTGCCTAGCCTGTGCCTAGCCTGTGCCTAGCCTGTGCCTAGCCTGTGCCTAGCCTGTGCCTAGCCTGTGCCTAGCCTGTGCCTAGCCTGTGCCTAGCCTGTGCCTAGCCTGTGCCTAGCCTGTGCCTAGCCTGTGTCTAGCCTGTGTCTAGCCTGTGCCTTGCCTGAGACTGGCATGTGCATAGCCTGTGCCTAGCCAGTGTTTAGCCTGTGTCTAGCCTGTGCCTTGCCTGAGACTGGCATGTGCATAGCGTGTGCCTAGCCAGTGTCTAGCCCGTGCCTTGCCAGAGACTGGCATGTGCATAGCGTGTGCCTAGCCAGTGTCTAGCCAGTGCCTAGCCTGTGTCTAGCCTGTGTCTAGCCTGTGCCTTGCCTGTGACTGGCATGTGCATAGCCTGTGCCTTACCAGTGTCTAGCCTGTGTCTAGCCTGTGCCTTGCCTGTGACTCGCATGTGCATAGCCTGTGCCTAGCCAGTGTCTAGCCTGTGCCTAGCCAGTGTCTAGCCTGTGTCTAGCCTGTGCCTAGCCAGTGTCTAGCCTGTGCCTAGCCAGTGTCTAGCCTGTGCCTAGCCAGTGTCTAGCCTGTGTCTAGCCTGTGCCAAGCCTGTGTCTAGCCTGTGTCTAGCCTGTGTTTAGCCTGTGCCTTGCCTGTGACTGGCATGTGCATAGCCTGTGCCTAGCCAGTGTTTAGCCTGTGCCTTGCCTGAGACAGGCATGTGCATAGCGTGTGCCTAGCCAGTGTCTAGCCAGTGCCTAGCCTGTGCCTAGCCTGTGCCTAGCCAGTGTCTAGCCTGTGCCTAGCCTGTGCCTTGCCTGTGACTGGCATGTGCATAGCCTGTGCCTAGCCAATGTCTAGCCTGTGTCTAGCCTGTGCCTTGCCTGAGACAGGCATGTGCATAGCGAGTGCCTAGCCAGTGTCTAGCCAATGCCTAGCCTGTGCCTAGCCAGTGTCTAGCCTTTGTCTAGCCTGTGCATAGCCTGTGTCTAGCCTGTGCCTAGCCAGTGTATAGCCTCTGTCTAGCCGGTGTCTAGCCTGTGTCTAGCCTGTGTCTAGCCTGTGCCTAGCCTGTGCCTTGCCTGTGACTGGCATGTGCATAGCCTGTGCCTAGCCAGTGTCTAGCCTGTGTCTAGCCTGTGCCTAGCCTGAGACAGGCATGTGCATAGCGTGTGCCTAGCCAGTGTCTAGCCAGTGCCTAGCCTGTGCCTAGCCAGTGTCTAGCCTTTGTCTAGCCTGTGCATAGCCTGTGTCTAGCCTGTGCCTAGCCAGTGTAAAGCCTCTGTCTAGCCTGTGTCTAGTCTGTGTCTAGCCGGTGTCTAGCCGGTGTCTAGCCTGTGCCTAGCCTGTGCCTAGCCTGTGTCTGGCCTGTGCCTAGCCAGTGTCTAGCCAGTGCCTAGCCTGTGCCTAGCCTGTGCCTAGCCTGTGCCTAGCCTGTGCCTAGCCTGTGCCTTGCCTGTGACTGGCATGTGCATAGCCTGTGCCTAGCCAGTGTCTAACCTGTGTCTTGCCTGTGCCTAGCCTGTGTCTAGCCTGTGCCTTACCTGTGACTGGCATGTGCATAGCCTGTGCCTAGCCAGTGTCTAGCCTGTGTCTAGCCTGTGCCTTGCCTGAGACTGGCATGTGCATGGCGTGTGCCTAGCCAGTGTCTAGCCAGTGCCTAGCCTGTGCCTAGCCAGTGTCTAGCCTGTGTCTAGCCTGTGCCTAGCCTGTGTCTAGCCTACGTCTAGCCTGTGCCTTGCCTGTGACTGGCATGTGCATAGCCTGTGCCTAGCCAGTGTCTAGCCTGTGTCTAGCCTGTGTCTAGCTTGTGCCTTGCCTGAGACTAGCATGTGCATAGCGTGTGCCTAGCCAGTGTCTAGCCAGTGCCTAGCCTGTGCATAGCCTGTGCCTAGCCAGTGTCTAGCCTGTGTCTAGCCTGTGCCTAGCCTGTGTCTAGCCTGTGTCTAGCCTGTTCCTTGCCTGTGACTGGCATGTGCATAGCCTGTGCCTAGCCAGTGTCTAGCCTGTGTCTAGCCTGTGCCTTGCCTGAGACTGGCATGTGCATAGCGTGTGCCTAGCCAGTGTCTAACCAGTGCCTAGCCTGTGCCTAGCCAGTGTCTAGCCTTTGTCTAGCCTGTGTCTAGCCTCTGTCCAGGCTGTGCCTTGCCTGTGACTGGCATGTGCATAGCCTGTGTCTAGCCTGTGTCTAGCCTGTGTCTAGCCTGTGTCTAGCCTGTGCCTTGCCGGAGACTGGCATGTGCATAGCCTGTGCCTAGCCAGTGTCTAGCCTGTGTCTAGCCTGTGCCTATCCTGTGTCTAGCCTATGTCTAGCCGTGTGCCTTGCCTGTGACTGGCATGTGCATAGCCTGTGCCTAGCCAGTGTCTAGCCTGTGTCTAGCCTGTGTCTAGCCTGTGTCTAGCCTGTGTCTAGCCTGTGCCTTGCCTGAGACTGGCATGTGCATAGCGTGTGCCTAGCCAGTGTCTAGCCAGTGCCTAGCCTGTGCCTAGCCTGTGCCTAGCCTGTGCCTAGCCTGTGCCTAGCCAGTTTCTAGCCTGTGTCTAGCCTGTGCCTAGCCTGTGTCTAGCCTGTGCCTTGCCTGTGACTGGCATGTGCATAGCCTGTGCCTAACCAGTGTCTAGCCTGTGTCTATCCTGTGCCTTGCCTGAGACTCGCATGTGCATAGCGTGTGCCTAGCCAGTGTCTAGCCAGTGCCTAGCCTGTGCCTAGCCAGTGTCTAGCCTTTGTCTAGCCTGTGCATAGCCTGTGTCTAGCCTGTGCCTAGCCAGTGTATAGCCTCTGTCTAGCCTGTGTCTAGTCAGTGTCTAGCCGGTGTCTAGCCGGTGTCTAGCCTGTGCCTAGCCTGTGCCTAGCCTGTGACTGGCCTATGCCTAGCCTGTGTCTAGCCTGTGTCTAGCCTGTGTCTAGCCTGTGTCCAGCCTGTGTCTAGCCTGTGTCTAGCCTGTGTCTAGCCTGTGTCCAGCCTGTGTCTAGCCTGTGTCAAGCCTGTGTCTAGCCTGTGTCTAGCCTGTGTCTAGCCTGTGCCTTGCCTGTGACTGGCATGTGCATAGCCTGTGTCTAGCCTGTGCCTAGCCTGTGCCTAGCCTGTGCCTAGCCTGTGTCTAGCCTGTGTCTAGCCTGTGTCTAGCCTGTGCTTTGCCTGAGACTGGCATGTGCATAGCCTGTGCCTTGCCTGAGACTGGCATGTGCATAGCGTGTGCCTAGCCAGTGTCTAGCCTGTGCCTTGCCAGAGACTGCCATGTGCATAGCGTGTGCCTAGCCAGTGTCTAGCCAGTGCCTAGCCTGTGTCTAGCCTGTGTCTAGCCTGTGCCTTGCCTGTGACTGGCATGTGCATAGCCTGTGCCTTACCAGTGTCTAGCCTGTGTCTAGCCTGTGCCTTGCCTGTGACTGGCATGTGCATAGCCTGTGCCTAGCCAGTGTCTAGCCTGTATCTAGCCTGTGCCTAGCCAGTGTCTAGCCTGTGTCTAGTCTGTGCCAAGCCTGTGTCTAGCCTGTGTCTAGCCTGTGTTTAGCCTGTGCCTTGCCTGTGACTGGCATGTGCATAGCCTGTGCCTAGCCAGTGTCTAGCCTGTGTCTAGCCTGTGCCTTGCCTGAGACAGGCATGTGCATAGCGTGTGCCTAGCCAGTGTCTAACCAGTGGCTAGCCTGTGCCTAGCCAGTGTCTAGCCTTTGTGTAGCCTGTGCATAGCCTGTGTCTAGCCTGTGCCTAGCCAGTGTATAGCCTCTGTCTAGCCTGTGTCTAATCTGTGTCTAGCCGGTGTCTAGCCTGTGCCTAGCCTGTGCCTTGCCTGTGACTGGCATGTGCATAGCCTGTGCCTAGCCAGTGTCTAGCCTGTGTCTAGCCTGTGCCTTGACTGAGACAGGCATGTGCCTAGCCTGTGCCTGGCCAGTGCAGCCTTTGTCTAGCCTGTGCGTAGCCTGTGCCTAGCCAGTGTCTAGCCTGTGCCCAGCCAGTGTCTAGCCTGTGTCTAGCCTGTGCCTTGCCTGTGACTGGCATTTGCATAGCCTGTGCCTAGCCAGTGTCTAGCCTGTGTCTAGCCTGTGCCTAGCCTGTGTCTAGCCTGTGTCTAGCCTGTGCCTTGCCTGTGACTGGCATGTGCATAGCCTGTGCCTAGCCAGTGTCTAGCCTGTGTCTAGCCTGTGCCTCGCCTGAGACTGGCATGTGCATAGCGTGTGCCTAGCCAGTGTCTAGCCTGTGTCTAGCCTGCGCCTAGCCAGTGTATAGCCTCTGTCTAGCCGGTGTTTAGCCTGTGTCTAGCCTGTGCCTAGCCTGTGACTGGCCTGTGCCTAGCCAGTGTCTAGCCTGTGTCTAGCCTGTGCCTTGCCTGTGACTGGCATGTGCATAGCCTGTGCCTAGCCAGTGTCTAGCCTGTGTCAAGCCTGTGCCTTGCCTGAGACAGGCATGTGCCTAGCCTGTGCCTGGCCAGTGCAGCCTTTGTCTAGCCTGTGCCTAGCCTGTGCCTAGCCAGTGTCTAGCCTGTGCCCAGCCAGTGTCTAGCCTGTGTGTAGCCTGTGCCTAGCCAGTTTCTAGCTTGTGTCTAGCCTGTGCTTAGCCAGTGTCTAGTCTGTGCCAATCCAGTGTCTAGCCTGTGCCTAGCCAGTGTCTAGCCAGTGCCTAGCCTGTGCCTAGCCAGTGTCTAGCCTTTGTCTAGCCTGTGCATAGCCTGTGTCTAACCTGTGCCTAGCCAGTGTAAAGCCTCTGTCTAGCCTGTGTCTAGTCTGTGTCTAGCCGGTGTCTAGGCGGTGTCTAGCCTGTGCCTAGCCTGTGCCTAGCCTGTGGCTGGCCTGTGCCTAGCCAGTGTCTAGCCAGTGCCTAGCCTGTGCCTAGCCTGTGCCTAGCCTGTGTCTAGCCTGTGTCTAGCCTGTGTCTAGCCTGTGCCTTGCCTGAGACAGGCATGTGCCTAGCCTGTGCCTGGCCAGTGCAGCCTTTGTCTAGCCTGTGCCTAGCCTGTGCCTACCCAGTGTCTAGCCTGTGCCCAGCCAGTGTCTAGCCTGTGTGTAGCCTGTGCATAGCCAGTTTCTAGCTTGTGTCTAGCCTGTGCTTAGCCAGTGTCTAGTCTGTGCCAATCCAGTGTCTAGCCTGTGCCTAGCCAGTGTCTAGCCAGTGCCTAGCCTGTGCCTAGCCAGTGTCTAGCCTTTGTCTAGCCTGTGCATAGCCTGTGTCTAGCCTGTGCCTAGCCAGTGTAAAGCCTCTGTCTAGCCTGTGTCTAGTCTGTGTCTAGCCGGTGTCTAGCCTGTGCCTAGCCTGTGACTGGCCTGTGCCTAGCCAGTGTCTAGCCTGTGTCTAGCCTGTGCCTTGCCTGTGACTGGCATGTGCATAGCCTGTGCCTAGCCAGTGTCTAGCCTGTGTCTAGCCTGTGCCTTGCCTGAGACAGGCATATGCCTAGCCTGTGCCTGGCCAGTGCAGCCTTTGTCTAGCCTGTGCCTAGCCTGTGCCTAGCCAGTGTCTAGCCTGTGCCCAGCCAGTGTCTAGCCTGTGTGTAGCCTGTGCCTAGCCAGTTTCTAGCTTGTGTCTAGCCTGTGCTTAGCCAGTGTCTAGTCTGTGCCAATCCAGTGTCTAGCCTGTGCCTAGCCAGTGTCTAGCCAGTGCCTAGCCTGTGCCTAGCCAGTTTCTAGCTTGTGTCTAGCCTGTGCTTAGCCAGTGTCTAGTCTGTGCCAATCCAGTGTCTAGCCTGTGCCTAGCCAGTGTCTAGCCAGTGCCTAGCCTGTGCCTAGCCAGTTTCTAGCTTGTGTCTAGCCTGTGCTTAGCCAGTGTCTAGTGTGTGCCAATCCAGTGTCTAGCCTGTGCCTAGCCAGTGTCTAGCCAGTGCCTAGCCTGTGCCTAGCCAGTGTCTAGCCTTTGTCTAGCCTGTGCATAGCCTGTGTCTAGCCTGTGCCTAGCCAGTGTAAAGCCTCTGTCTAGCCTGTGTCTAGTCTGTGTCTAGCCGGTGTCTAGGCGGTGTCTAGCCTGTGCCTAGCCTGTGCCTAGCCTATGACTGGCCTGTGCCTAGCCAGTGTCTAGCCAGTGCCTAGCCTGTGCCTAGCCAGTGTCTAGCCAGTGCCTAGCCTGTGCCTAGCCTGTGCCTAGCCTGTGTCTAGCCTGTGTCTAGCCTGTGCCTTGCCTGTGACTGGCATTTGCATAGCCTGTGCCTAGCTCGTGTCTAGCCTGTGTCTAGCCTGTGTCTAGCCTGTGCCTTGCCTGAGACTGGCATGTGCATAGCGTGTGCCTAGCCAGTGTCTAGCCAGTGCCTAGCCTGTGCCTAGCCAGTGTCTAGCCTTTGTCTAGCCTGTGTCTAGCCTGTGTCTAGCCTGTGCTTTGCCTGTGACTGGCATGTGCATAGCCTGTGTCTAGCCTGTGCCTAGCCTGTGTCTAGCCTGTGTCTAGCCTGTGTCTAGCCTGTGCCTTGCCTGAGACTGGCATGTGCATAGCCTGTGCCTTGCCTGAGACTGGCATGTGCATAGCGTGTGCCTAGCCAGTGTCTAGCCTGTGCCTTGCCAGAGACTGCCATGTGCATAGCGTGTGCCTAGCCAGTGTCTAGCCAGTGCCTAGCCTGTGTCTAGCCTGTGTCTAGCCTGTGCCTTGCCTGTGACTGGCATGTGCATAGCCTGTGCCTTACCAGTGTCTAGCCTGTGTCTAGCCTGTGCCTTGCCTGTGACTGGCATGTGCATAGCCTGTGCCTAGCCAGTGTCTAGCCTGTATCTAGCCTGTGCCTAGCCAGTGTCTAGCCTGTGTCTAGTCTGTGCCAAGCCTGTGTCTAGCCTGTGTCTAGCCTGTGTTTAGCCTGTGCCTTGCCTGTGACTGGCATGTGCATAGCCTGTGCCTAGCCAGTGTCTAGCCTGTGTCTAGCCTGTGCCTTGCCTGAGACAGGCATGTGCATAGCGTGTGCCTAGCCAGTGTCTAGCCAGTGCCTTGCCTGTGCCTAGCCAGTGTCTAGCCTTTGTGTAGCCTGTGCATAGCCTGTGACTGGCATGTGCATAGCCTGTGTCTAGCCTGTGCCTAGCCTGTGTCTAGCCTGTGTCTAGCCTGTGTCTAGCCTGTGCCTTGCCTTAGACTGGCATGTGCATAGCCTGTGCCTTGCCTGAGACTGGCATGTGCATAGCGTGTGCCTAGCCAGTGTCTAGCCTGTGCCTTGCCAGAGACTGCCATGTGCATAGCGTGTGCCTAGCCAGTGTCTAGCCTGTGTCTAGCCTGTGCCTTGCCTGTGACTGGCATGTGCATAGCCTGTGCCTTACCAGTGTCTAGCCTGTGTCTAGCCTGTGCCTTGCCTGTGACTGGCATGTGCATAGCCTGTGCCTAGCCAGTGTCTAGCCTGTATCTAGCCTGTGCCTAGCCAGTGTCTAGCCTGTGTCTAGTCTGTGCCAAGCCTGTGTCTAGCCTGTGTCTAGCCTGTGTTTAGCCTGTGCCTTGCCTGTGACTGGCATGTGCATAGCCTGTGCCTAGCCAGTGTCTAGCCTGTGTCTAGCCTGTGCCTTGCCTGAGACAGGCATGTGCATAGCGTGTGCCTAGCCAGTGTCTAGCCAGTGCCTAGCCTGTGCCTAGCCAGTGCCTAGCCAGTGCCTAGCCAGTGTCTAGCCTTTGTCTAGCCTGTGCATAGCCTGTGTCTAGCCTGCGCCTAGCCAGTGTATAGCCTCTGTCTAGCCCATGTCTAGCCTGTGTCTAGCCTGTGCCTTGCCTGTGACTGGCCTGTGCCTAGCCAGTGTCTAGCCTGTGTCTAGCCTGTGCCTTGCCTGTGACTGGCATGTGCATAGCCTGTGCCTAGCCAGTGTCTAGCCTGTGTCTAGCCTGTGCCTTGCCTGAGACAGGCATGTGCCTAGCCTGTGCCTGGCCAGTGCAGCCTTTGTCTAGCCTGTGCCTAGCCTGTGCCTAGCCAGTGTCTAGCCTGTGCCCAGCCAGTGTCTAGCCTGTGTGTAGCCTGTGCCTAGCCAGTTTCTAGCTTGTATCTAGCCTGTGCTTAGCCAGTGTCTAGTCTGTGCCAATCCAGTGTCTAGCCAGTGTCTAGCCAGTGCCTAGCCTGTGCATAGCCAGTGTCTAGCCTTTGTCTAGCCTGTGCATAGCCTGTGTCTAGCCTGTGCCTAGCCAGTGTAAAGCCTCTGTCTAGCCTGTGTCTAGTCTGTGTCTAGCCGTTGTCTAGCCTGTGCCTAGCCTGTGCCTAGCCTGTGCCTAGCCTGTGTCTAGCCTGTGTCTAGCCTGTGACTGGCCTGTGCCTAGCCAGTGTCTAGCCAGTGCCTAGCCTGTGCCTAGCCTGTGCCTAGCGTGTGCCTAGCCTGTGTCTAGCCTGTGTCTAGCCTGTGCCTTGCCTGTGACTGGCATTTGCATAGCCTGTGCCTAGCCAGTGTCTAGCCTGTGTCTAGCCTGTGCCTAGCCTGTGTCTAGCCTGTGTCTAGCCTGTGCCTTGCCTGTGACTTGCATGTGCATAGCCTGTGCCTAGCCAGTGTCTAGCCTGTGTCTAGCCTGTGCCTCGCCTGAGACTGGCATGTGCATAGCGTGTGCCTAGCCAGTGTCTAGCCAGTGCCTAGCCTGTGCCTAGCCAGTGTCTAGCCTTTGTCTAGCCTGTGTCTAGCCTGTGTCTAGCCTGTGCCTTGCCTGTGACTGGCATGTGCATAGCCTGTGTCTCGCCTGTGTCTAGCCTGTGTCTAGCCTGTGCCTTGCCTGTGACTGGCATGTGCATAGCCTGTGCCTAGCCAGTGTCTAGCCTGTGTCTAGCCTGTGCCTTGCCTGAGACTGGCATGTGCATAGCGTGTGCCTAGCCAGTGTCTAGCCTGTGTCTAGCCTGTGCCTTGCCTGAGACTGGCATGTGCATAGCCTGTGCCTAGCCAGTTTCTAGCCTGTGTCTAGCCTGTGCCTAGCCTGTGTCTAGGCTATGTCTAGCCTGTGCCTTGCCTGTGACTGGCATGTGCATAGCCTGTGCCTAGCCAGTGTCTAGCCTGTGTCTAGCCTGTGTCTAGCCTGTGCCTTGCCTGAGACTGGCATGTGCATAGCGTGTGCCTAGCCAGTGTCTAGCCAGTGCCTAGCCTGTGCATAGCCTGTGCCTAGCCAGTGTCTAGCCTGTGTCTAGCCTGTGCCTAGCCTGTGTCTAGCCTGTGTCTAGCCTGTGACTGGCATGTGCATAGCCTGTGCCTAGCCAGTGTCTAGCCTGTGTCTAGCCTGTGCCTTGCCTGAGACTGGCATGTGCATAGCGTGTGCCTAGCCAGTGTCTAGCCAGTGCCTAGCCTGTGCCTAGCCAGTGTCTAGCCTTTGTCTAGCCTGTGTCTAGCCTCTGTCTAGGCTGTGCCTTGCCTGTGACTGGCATGTGCATAGCCTGTGTCTAGCCTGTGTCTAGCCTGTGCCTTGTCTGAGACTGGCATGTGCATAGCCTGTGCCTAGCCAGTGTCTAGCCTGTGTCTAGCCTGTGCCTAGCCTGTGTCTAGCCTGTGCCGTGCCTAAGCCTGTGTGCCTAGCCTGTGCCTCTAGCCTGTGTAGCCAGTGTCTAGCCTGTGTCTAGCCTGTGTCTAGCCTGTGTCTAGCCTGTGCCTAGCCTGTGTCTGGCATGTGTCATAGCCTGTGCCTAGCCTGTGTCTAGCCAGTGTCCTGCCTGGCGCTGGCATGTCATGTCTAGCCTGTGCCTAGCCTGTGCCTAGCCTAGTGCCAGCCTGTCCTAGCCTGCCTAGCCTGTGCCCAGGCCTAGCCTGTGCCTAGCCTGTGCCTAGCCTGTGCCTAGCCTGTGCCTTGCCCAGACTGGCCTGTGCCTAGCCTGTGCCTAGCCTGTGTGCCTAGCCTGAGACTGGCATGTGCATAGCCTGTGC